>JACEGR010006349.1:0-61793 GCA_014170235.1 Listronotus bonariensis
AGTTGTCACCAATTATTACCGCGGTTATAATTGGTTGAACGCCTAAAATTGCTGAGAGAGATAAACACGAAATGACAATAACAAAGTAACAGAACATTTGAGTAGAAAGTCGAACAAAGTAGTGTTTGACCTCCGGACAGTGCGTACGTGCGTAGAGGACTACAAAGTTCTTCCCGGAGTGGCGGTTAAAGGTGCCGTACGGACGTTTTTACCTTCAGGGATCAAGGAAAGATTCACGCTAAATTGACGGCTTCTTTCTTCTAAATCTAAGCGCTGTGAGCGAAGATTCCTATAAGCTGATGGTATCCTGTTTGGTGGTGAACACGAGGTATTTCTCAAATGGCGGGAAATAGATGGGCGTGCCGTGGGAACTGTCAGTAGTGAAAGTGAAGGTTATACGTAACACCAATAGCAGATCTTGGTTTGACAGCCGACAATTTATGCATTGCATCAATTGTTGAATTATTTGTTTTCTTTTGAATTTCTAGGAGCTACGAGCTCGATTATCCAGATTTTCCGCCGACGAAGCCCTGGAAAGCATAGTCCGGAAGGGGGAGAGTGGTGGATTGGACCTGAAGGGACCAAAACCAAGAAAAAAATAGAAATTGAATAGAATAAAGTATGGCAACGTCGCAAGATAAGACGCAATTCGACTAACCTGACGATAACAAAATTTGAATATTTTTTTTTCGGTGTTAATCAAAGGATTTTTTTTTCTGTAATTGGATGCGTTAAATTACGACAATAATATGTTTTTAGTACACTGATTAAAAAGCCAAATTTTAATAATTTATGCCGAAATTTTTATTCTGTTAATTTTATATAATTGAGCGTCAGGTACAGCCAAGAATACAAATCCATAGAGCCTCACAAGTGAGATTTTAGCGTACCCTGAAATTTTAGTACCTACCCTGACCACCAGATAGCGAAAGTAGTCCCATTGACCAATAGAAACTCGCCATGGGCATCGACCAATATTCTAATAGGTCCGATGCCAACTGTCGCTATCTGGTGGTCAGGGTAGGTACTTAAATTTTGAGGTACGCTGAAACCACACTTGTGAAGTTTTATGGATTTGTATTCTTTGGTACAGCGGATTGATGACTTGCATTGTTTTGAATTTACTATATAAAAAAATTAATTCCATTTCTCACAAGACACCCACAGTACGATTAAGGTTAATTGATATCGTTAGATGTCACAAAAAAATATTAAAAACCAATATATATGCAATTATTCATAACATAAATCTTTTTAACAATACTGATTTAGCTCCCACACAGCTTACTTGATTAATAACCGTGTAGTTTATTAGAGATAAGAAAATTAATTAAATTCAAAAATCATGTTTTTCATTTCAAAATATTTACATTTATACAGGGTGATTCAAAAATTAATTACGAAACTTAAGGGGGTGATTCATAATTGACAAAATAAGGGTAGAGCTTCATAAAAACTTTTTTTTTTGTTTTAATTTTTAACACCCTGTAGTTCAAAAACTAAGACGTTTAAGTCATATGTTTATATAAAGTTTTTTCTTATTTTTTGTTGTAGAATCGTTTGGTTTAGTTTGTCGGTTGAGTTACTGGAGACCCTGTATGTATGTAAGTAATTTGATTAAAATTAATGAAAACTTTGATGTCTATTGGTTTCGTGATCGATTTTAAAATCACCCTGTATATGACGAAGTTCTGCTTCTTACGGGCTCTTGGACAGTAGTGACACTTCTCCGGACATGAGTCTCTATACTCAAATGTTTTCTACATGGAACACTGAAAAAAACAGTGTCCATGACACTGGCGTAGCGTGCCTTAGAGGAGACCAAAAAAAGGTTACTTTCACAATTAAGCCCACAAGACTGAAGGTGTATTTGCTCTGTAAAACTTGGCCGCTTATAAGTAGATGATGAGTATTTGATAACTCTTTTTGCGACAAGGAACATGATTGCGTTTTGGATGCATTAAAATGGACGAGATTTTTGGCGCCCCAATCCAATATTAAATTAAGATCCTGGCGAACTAACAAAGGCAAATGTTTTCCAAGGATAACATTTTAAAGAGTCCTAACTGGTATTTATCATATTAAAAAAATATATTTTATTATACAATGTGATTTTAAAGTTATTCAAGAAAACCCGATTTTTAGTGGCGTCCTTTAAAGGCACATATTCCTGTAAATAGGGACTTTCGGAAAATATTTTATATGAACTTGTAACATTATTTTTATTATTTTATATAAATCCGACAGATTTCCCACATTTTCTTGGACACCCTTTATATGCACCAATTTACATATTTCTATAAAAAATAAATAAATTTATTTTATGATAATTTTATATTTGTTATCCAGGATTGTTCCAGTTACTAAGCGGTATCTCCCTATTAGTTAACTCCACTATCATTGCTCAAATTAAGCTCATCCTGAAACATTCTACCAGTCTTAATTTCTACCTAGGCATTGATGTCAACGTCTGTCTTGTTAGTATTGGTATATATGTACAGTAAAGGTAAGGCAATATTTGTCTATTTTTAACGCTTATTTTTACAATTTTTTTGGGCAGTATAAAACAGTAATAACGGTTAAACCTATTTTTTAAAAATTCAACGTCCAAACGAAATTTTCTAGAAAATAATATTTCTTTAATTATGCCTATAAGATTAAAGTTAAGTCACAAATTATCAGAATATACAGATGCGAAAGTGAGGCAAATTACGCTTACTTGTTTCTAAGACCTTGAGAAAGAATAAATGGAACATCTGCACCAATGCATGTATCGTAATATTTTTAATTTGTAAAAGGTTCAACCGCACCAAGGCTCTAAGGAGAGATAAACTTTTATAGTACCCAATTATGCAGCTTTTTTTATGTGTGGAAAACGAAACAAAAGAATAATACTCTAATTGGGAATTTAAATATTTCTTTATTAAAAAATATTACAAACCAAAAATTTTACCCATTCTTTGAACGGTAAAATATTGTTAGTAGATGACACGTTTGGATCAACCTGTAATAAAATGTCTATACCTGGTTGCACAAAACATTTTTAAAAACGATTAAACTAATGGAGGTTTATAATGTTTAACAAAAAGCCATTTAAAAAAACCTTGCCTAAAAACTGCTTATTAAATTAATTAATGGTATTCCGTTTTTTAGCTTTATTGTGTATTAAAAAGTTTTGTCTAACTGGGGATTGAAACAGAATAATTGAAAGCCGAGTAACACAAGTTTCTAAAGAAACCCCGACGCAATCTTTTAAAGCAATGCAGATGTTGCCTTAGTAATATCCAAACCTAATTAATTTGTTTTTTTTTATTTGGAAGTATGTATTTTTTTAATACTGAGAAAAATTTAAAATATACCCTTTTAAATGGCAGTGCTGCTAAAAATAAAAAAATATTTTCCTGAATTTAGGCACATACTGATTAATATCAATAGCTTTAGTAACATATCTAAGTAATTTGTAAAAGCTTTGTATTTATGTTAAATAGTCTTAAAATAGTGGTCCTTTGGGAATCTAA
Source organism: Listronotus bonariensis (assembly GCA_014170235.1). Classification (NCBI taxonomy): domain Eukaryota; kingdom Metazoa; phylum Arthropoda; class Insecta; order Coleoptera; family Curculionidae; genus Listronotus; species Listronotus bonariensis. Next base: position 3,519 of record JACEGR010006349.1, read on the forward strand.
AAAGTGATCCGCTGCCGGTGATGGAGGAACAGAATTAATATACACATTTATATCCCATATTAAACAGTAAAAAACACTATACTTACACTTTAATAATAAAAAACATAAAAGTTCACAAACAACTAAACACAATTAACTAACTTATACTCACGTTCTAGACCAATAAAAGTATGGGACTAACTGACACCTAGATAAGCATTAGGTCACGTACTAAATCGTGGGGTGTATATCCACCACGCAGTGGGAGGGACGATAGTAGTGAGAGATTTCAACGAACACGCTTAGTTTCGCACCTGGGTATTCTAATAATTTGTGGTTAAGTCCTCTATCATGTTTTATAAATAAATAGTATATTATATACCTAGGGTAAAAAGTGAGAGTGTAAATCTTAAGAGAATAATTACACAGTGAAATAAGGCCAGGCACTAATAATACCGGCCTTATTTTGACATCTGAGCTTGCGCAGATGCATGGTAGGATAAGGACTCCCTTAATAAGTATAGTGCCTGGCGTTATTTATGTCGGTTTTAGGTCGTGCCTTATTTTGGTCTTATTTTAACTTCGGAACTGTTCGTCGGCTGCCGAGCACAAAATCGAAAAGTTTTTAGAAGTAAAAATACTTAAAACCTTGCTTTTTCAAATGTATTTCTGTAATTGTGTTAAACAAAACCCTACAACATAAAACAATTAAGAAAAACTACTTCTTTTTTTCCCTTTTTTTTAGGTTAATTGTATTGTCAAAATAAATTGCAAAAACTCGAAATTATGGGTACAAGCACTATTTAAATAGGTCCGGTAATAATAATTCTCAAGCTTAATAATGCAACTTGCAATAATTCTTTATTATTTACCGAGCATTTTTATATAGAAATATTGAAAATTTATCGATATATTTTTTTCTTTTAAATGTCGATATATTTAACAATTGATATTAGCCAAAACGATATTTATAGATATCGATACATAAATCGACGATTTTTTTAAATTTGTAATCCCGAGTAATGAACTACTTTTACTTTAATTTAAAAAATGTGTTGAAGTTGGTGGAGGTCATTTAGAAAACGGGATTTTTAACAGTTGGAATTAAATTAGCCAAATATTTTATAAGTTATCATAAATCCCAAAAAGTTAGCTGTAGTCATTTAGTATAATAAAATGTTTATTTGGTAAACTAAAAAAATAATTTGGGTAGGTATGAATGGGTAGCCTATTATGGGAAACCCTCTGTATAAAATATTTTATCCAACACTTACATATAATATCTACATAATTGATCAGATTTTGAGGATATAAAGTGTACTATAAGTCACTAGTGAGCTAAAGTACCCTTTAGCTCACTAGTGAATTATAGACTTATAACAAACCCGTAGTTACCAACAAAATGCATTACAACCAAACAAGCTTGCTTTCCAAAAAATACAAAATTTTATTGCTGGTGTTGACAATGACAAGTAACAAATAATGGATGACGTTTTCAAATTATTTTCGATATTAAAAACGATTTATACGAAAGTGTTGGATAAAATTTTGTATTAGACGCGTGAGTTATTACATATAAGTCACTTAAGAAAATTACCTCTCTCGCCCTTCGGGCTCGAGAGTTAAACTTTTCTTGCGTGACTTATATGTAATATAACTCACTTATCTAATAAATAACTATTTAATATCAAAAGGCAATTAAAATATAGTTTTGATTAGGATTTTTAAGTCTAAATACAATTTTTATTATATTGCAGGTCAAATATGCCGCCTAGTTTAAAAGGAAGACTAATTTATAATATTGTTAAAGAAAGAAAAATAAAATACCTAAAAACCATAAAAACAACCTGTTTCATTTATTCTCTTTGCATCATAGCCCTTGTCAGATAAACGTCTCATGTTAAGCTGGCTTGACACGTGTCAAGCAGTTTAAGGAAATTGCTAAATTAGTAGTTAATAAAGGTCCCGCTTGGAAAGTGGCTTTTGGTTAATTTCTTTATGTTTTACCCATCTATTATTGATCTGTAATACCTTAAAAACGAAATATGTTATGGTAGCAATAATACCTGCTATCACACCTAGGGCATTATAAGCGGGCATTACGATAATGCCCGCTTATAATGCCCTAATGCGCTAATATGGAAATTTTATTGCTTATCCAATTTTATTTCTCTCACAATAAAGATCAAGTTTATACAAACATATGTATTAAAATAAAATCAATAATTTATCAGTTCCTGAAAATATGCCATTAAAACGGTTTCGGTTATTTGAAGAATTGCGTTCGCATCTTTCCAAATACCCAATATGCCATACTTCCGATCATACTGTTGCCTTGATTTAACTGGCAAAAGATTTTCGGTCGCTTTTATGGCCTTTTCTCTTATATTTTGTGGAATTTCTTCCATTTTGAGCAAATCGTTAAATAAAAAATGCCAATTGACTAACTGATAGAAACATGAAAGTCAAACTTAACACCAGTCATTATCTACTTACGTATACAGGTACAGGTGCAACTTATTTTTATATTGCGAATAAATAATGTAATTAGTCATTGAAAAACTCTTTTTGGGTAAAACATAAAGTATTGTATGCACCGAGGGCTAGATTTCGACCTTCAGGGCATTATAGTCCTAGTAACGCTCTTGATACATAAATAGCTATTAAAAGTTTCGGTAATTGTCTAGAAAGTGGGAGCAACTCCGATTTTGACAAAATTTGGCATATGGGGATTTTTGGGGCGCTGATCACAAATCTGAAGGAATTTTCATTGAAAACATTTCGTTCCAAAGATATCAATAATTAAAGTTGAAAATCAAACAAACTTTATTTTCACTTTATTTTTCTTTTTTTGCACATAATTTTTAATTTTAGGCTAAAGTGAAACACAGTATTTGATTTTCACGTTTTAAGATCACATTTTTTACGTATTTTAACACTGATTTTTAATTAAATTGCATAGCTTCACTTTGAATCATTGCAAGTCGTGGTGGATGCGCCGGGAAAGTATTTCAAAGCTTGCTGCGTTTTTAAAGTGAATCTTTGCAATTTGATAGGTTTTGATCCTTGGACTATACTCTACCTTTTGTTAAAATTTTAAGTCAATCCATGCGGGACTAAAAAATTTCCAGGTGAAATGCTTCACTTCCTGTACCATTATTTGCGGTGATGGTTTTGAGTGGCGGGGACGAAAGATATGGTCGGCGTTCTTGAATATTCCCCGGTATAAATATGGAAGCTATATTTCCTTTTAATTTTATGTTATGTTATTAGGCACGCCACTGCTCTAAAAGCTATTTATAAATATGTATATTTCTGCAAAATATCAAAAATTGTCAATATAAATTTTCTTGCAATTGCATTTTTATTGACTTTCGTGTTTACTTTTAGTATGATATTAAATCAGACATCCGAAAATATTCCAGTTTATTTGTAATATCTTTTACATTTAAATGTACAGAACAGTAAAACACAGTTAAGGTAACTGTTTGGCAAATATTTTACAATTATACAGAGTGTCCCAGTATTTTGTTCTCGTAAATGTATCTCTTTAATGGGTTTAAAAAGAGCAAAAGTTTAAATTCTAAAGGTATTTTTCGATATAGAGAATTTCTCAAAAATTGTGAAAAAATAAACATATGTTTTTTTTTTAAAGTGGACCCTGTATTATATTCCAATTTTAAAACGCACTAAAAATGCTAAAAATCGGTTAAAAAATATTGAAAAAAAAAGTACGACACCGGTCAAATTTATCGGTAGTCTGTGAACCTTGGACAAGAAAGTTCCCGTTTTATCCTAAAGGGCGTATTTTTAAAGATATAAGGACTTTTCCAATCCTTCAACTTGGAAATTAAGTGTAGTGGTGCCATCTGTTGTCGAGTATTTGAACTTCATTCAGAACAACGGTTATTTGGGTCTCAAATCAACTTTCGAGCGAAGCCGGGAATTATAGCTAGTATATAATAAAACTAAGTTGAAAAAATGTGCGTGCCGATAAAATTTGAAAAAGAGTCCCGATACGATAAAGGGACTTATATAGTGTGATAGCCCTTTATCCCCCTCGAACAAGAAAGTTCCCGTTTTACCCTAAAGGGCGTATTTTTAAAGATATAAGGACTCTTCCAACCCTTCAACTTGGAAATTAAGTGTAGTGGCGCCATCTGTTGTCGAGTATTTGAACTTCATTCAGAACAACGGTTATTTGGGTCTCAAATCAACTTTCGAGCGAAGCCGGGAATCATAGCTAGTATATAATAAAACTAAGTTGATAAAATGTGCATGCCGATAAAACTTAAAAGGAGTCCCGATACGATAAAGGGACTTATATAGTGTGATAGCCCTTTATCCCCCTCGAACAAGAAAGTTCCCGTTTTACCCTAAAGGGCGTTAAAGATATAAGGACTCTTCCAAGTGTAGTGGCGTACCAATTTTCAAATATATGTTTTTTTTCTGGTTAGTTCTGGTTAGCTAGCTACCGCCGTATCCAGCCGTATCAATAATACGGGCCCTCCGGGGCTTCAGGGGCCCCCAAACGTGTGTAAGCAAAAAAGTTTGGTGCTGGAAAACTGTGAAAGTGTGGGCTTAATTGGGAAAGTGGAACCTTTTTTTTGGTCTCCTCTAAGGCACGCTACGCCAGTGTCATGGACACTGTTTTTTTCAGTGTTCCATGTAGAAAACATTTGAGTATAGAGACTCATGTCCGGAGAAGTGTCACTACTGTCCAAGAGCCCGTAAGAAGCAGAACTTCGTCATATACAGGGTGATTTTAAAATCGATCACGAAACCAATAGACATCAAAGTTTTCATTAATTTTAATCAAATTACTTACATACATACAGGGTCTCCAGTAACTCAACCGACAAACTAAACCAAACGATTCTACAACAAAAAATAAGAAAAAAACTTTATATAAACATATGACTTAAACGTCTTAGTTTTTGAACTACAGGGTGTTAAAAATTAAAACAAAAAAAAGTTTTTATGAAGCTCTACCCTTATTTTGTCAATTAGAATCACCCCCTTAAGTTTCGTAATTAATTTTTGAATCACCCTGTATAAATGTAAATATTTTGAAATGAAAAACATGATTTTTGAATTTAATTAATTTTCTTATCTCTAATAAACTACACGGTTATTAATCAAGTAAGCTGTGTGGGAGCTAAATCAGTATTGTTAAAAAGATTTATGTTATGAATAATTGCATATATATTGGTTTTTAATATTTTTTTGTGACATCTAACGATATCAATTAACCTTAATCGTACTGTGGGTGTCTTGTGAGAAATGGAATTAATTTTTTTATATAGTAAATTCAAAACAATGCAAGTCATCAATCCGCTGTACCAAAGAATACAAATCCATAAAACTTCACAAGTGTGGTTTCAGCGTACCTCAAAATTTAAGTACCTACCCTGACCACCAGATAGCGACAGTTGGCATCGGACCTATTAGAATATTGGTCGATGCCCATGGCGAGTTTCTATTGGTCAATGGGACTACTTTCGCTATCTGGTGGTCAGGGTAGGTACTAAAATTTCAGGGTACGCTAAAATCTCACTTGTGAGGCTCTATGGATTTGTATTCTTTGGCTGTACCTGACGCTCAATTATATAAAATTAACAGAATAAAAATTTCGGCATAAATTATTAAAATTTGGCTTTTTAATCAGTGTACTAAAAACATATTATTGTCGTAATTTAACGCATCCAATTACAGAAAAAAAAATCCTTTGATTAACACCGAAAAAAAAATATTCAAATTTTGTTATCGTCAGGTTAGTCGAATTGCGTCTTATCTTGCGACGTTGCCATACTTTATTCTATTCAATTTCTATTTTTTTTCTTGGTTTTGGTCCCTTCAGGTCCAATCCACCACTCTCCCCCTTCCGGACTATGCTTTCCAGGGCTTCGTCGGCGGAAAATCTGGATAATCGAGCTCGTAGCTCCTAGAAATTCAAAAGAAAACAAATAATTCAACAATTGATGCAATGCATAAATTGTCGGCTGTCAAACCAAGATCTGCTATTGGTGTTACGTATAACCTTCACTTTCACTACTGACAGTTCCCACGGCACGCCCATCTATTTCCCGCCATTTGAGAAATACCTCGTGTTCACCACCAAACAGGATACCATCAGCTTATAGGAATCTTCGCTCACAGCGCTTAGATTTAGAAGAAAGAAGCCGTCAATTTAGCGTGAATCTTTCCTTGATCCCTGAAGGTAAAAACGTCCGTACGGCACCTTTAACCGCCACTCCGGGAAGAACTTTGTAGTCCTCTACGCACGTACGCACTGTCCGGAGGTCAAACACTTACTTTGTTCGACTTTCTACTCAAATGTTCTGTTACTTTGTTATTGTCATTTCGTGTATTAATATTATTTTGGACTTGTCAGTTTAAAGAATTTTATAAAGGTACGGGGTATGTGGTCGGGCACGAGCGGTGATATTAAACCTACGGAATTTGATTACAATGGTATATTTCAAAACCAAGACACGGCCGTGCTACGGTGCAGGACTCGGTGTAGTTATATGTTGTCAAACCTTAAAACTGTGCTACCTTATTTGTAAAGATTTATTTTATGATCAGGTGTAATTTAAACCGTGGCTTAATTGACTCATATTACTGCAGTTTGATTAAATACAAGACTTTTTGTACCGTATGCCCCCACATTTTACCAAGGAAACGCACGCCACGTTGCGGTTTTGGCCCGACCTTTAGTCTCGCTTTTTCTTTGCTTTAGACCGTATTATTTTCATGCATTGGCAAAAATAGGTCTTGGTCAAAAGTTTACAATGGTAAAAAACTTTTTAATCAATAGTTAAATATGTCACCAACTCAAAAAAATAAATTTTAACAATATTCTCCTATAGTCTTTTTGTAAATAATTTTTAAAGTTAATAAAAATTTATTCCACTATTTGCGAGTTTAATTAACTCCACAATGTTGCCAGTGTTTATGTAAAAAGCGTCACGTTAAATAAACATGCCAACAAAGGAACAAGCAATAGAAAAGGGATGTCGTAGCTTGTATCTTTTGTGACGTAGGCACACTCCGACTACGCCATCGGACTATGCGGTGTTTTAAATAATTTCGCGGGCATTTCCACATAAATGCAAATTTTGGCATTAATACAAAAAATCTTGCATTTTCTGGGAAAATTAAAAAAAAATTAAGAATAAAATCCAATCTATCTACACCAAAAATTTGTTACCTTAGGTGTACATGGCCAAGGGCCTATTGCCTGTGATGTTCCAAATGCATTTCCTATCTTTAGTGCCACCAATCTGAGCTCATTTCAGTTTAAAATTTAAAAATTTTCTTTTATGCTATTTCTAGTCTTCAAAATACTAAAATTTTAATTAAACTCTAATTGGATTTCATTGTGATTTTAATACTGGATCTGGGTCAATGTTATATAAGTGATTTGTTTTTACTGCAGAATTTATACCTATAATTTAAAAAAAATGTACATCAAACGTTTTCCAAAATCCATTTCTATAATTTATTATTAATAAAAACATATTACGGAACGGTGGAGTGAAGAGGGGTGCTGGGTGGGGAGGAAACAGTAGAAATCCTACATTAAACTCCCAAAAACAATATTTCACAGTACACACCGCACTTTCTGTTTACAAAAATGTCCAAGAAATTGTTTAAAAAAATTACAAATAAATAATAGTTCAACAATCCCGCCATGACTGTCACTGCATAAAAAGAAGAGTTTGCAATAGAAGTGTAAATGTCTTGCGATGTTGCCAAATAAAGTGAGAAAGTGTCAATAGCTTAAAAAAGGAAGATACAGGACAAAATTCATATGAAAAATTAAGTTATTCCTTCTTCCTATTATAATTTGTAGAGAAAAAGAAAAATACCTAAACATAAAGAAAGAGGCATTTCTACAAAAAATACCATTGTTTCTGATGGAAATGGTGGATAATCCCCGAAATAAGCTTGGTGTTAGTGACGAACTTCATGTTACCAGCTGACCAAAATGAATGCGCGTATTTCCCTTCTTTAATTAATGGCGGACGAGATATCTCATATGTGTGGGATACTTTTTCGAAAAATTTAATACTTTTCAAAATTAATTTACATTTTTCATGTGCTCCGAGTGCAGTGTATTAATGTTTTCTTGTGTTTGACGTTGGATTTATACTGTTTTGTGTCCACCCAGCACCCCTGTTCACTCCACCGTCCCGTAATATGTTTTTATTAATAATAAATTATAGAAATGGATTTTGGAAAACGCGCACACAGATTTGTGTCATAATCGACTTATAGAAACGACCTGAAATAGAATTTTTCAAAAATCTCTTATAATAGCGAAAACCGCTATATCGAACTATTACCAGATTAAGAATTTAGATAAAAACTACTAGGCAAGAAACTTAAGAAATGATACCAAGTGTTTTTAGTTTTTTGGTTTTTATAATATCTTTTCTTTAAATAAATAAACTTTTTATCCAAAAGCAACCACTAAACTTAAAAATCCTTTGCCTTATTTTTTGGTATATTATATTTAAGATATACCTCCGCAATATTCTATTTAATTGTTAAACATTTTTACCTCTAAAGGCTGTAAATAACTACAGACAAGAATTTAAACAAAAGTGCAAAAATTAATTAGGTTTTCTAATTACAAAAAAAAGGTGTTTTATGTTTTATTTGTTTTCTGGGATATTAAATTTAAACAAAATATTTTTTGGCTTTTCTCCAGAATAAAATTAAAAAGTTTATTTAACATTTTAATAAAATTAAAACTTTTATACATTATGAAGAACTATTCTGCTCTTACACAATATAATAAAAGTTATTATTACTTTAAAAGAAATAAAATAATTAAATATTCAATATTAAGTTACTTACAATACAAAGGTTTCAATCTATAAACAAAGATTCATTGGCACTCGGTTGTTTATAGATTGAAACCTTTGTATTGTAAGTAACTAATATTGAATATTTTATTATTTTATTTCTTTTAAAGTAATAATAACTTTTGTTATATTGTGTAAGAGCAGAATAGTTCTTCATAATGTATAAAAGTTTTAATTTTATTAAAATGTAAAATAAACTTTTTAATTTTATTCTGGAGAAAAAGCCAAATAATATTTTGTTTAAAAATGGTGTGTCATATGTTTTTAAATTGTGCCCATCTTTTTTTAATCTTTGTGACAGCCCACGAAGACTTTATACCTAAGTACCACATGTACAGTATATAGTGTACAGTATATCGTAGGTTTTGGGATATTAAATGTTTAACTTATCTTTTCACTCTTCCGTCAAAGTTGTCCAAGCACTGAAACATGCAGTTTAGCTTTTCACAGCAACTTTTAGACAACGCGCTAGTGCCACCACGGACGTTATTTTTTAAATAACTGCTACCTAGGGTTTGTCAGAATACTACATAGTGGTTTGCCACTGCCATCTGTGAGATGACGAGCGATTTAAAATGCCAATGAAGGGTGCCGGGATTCGAACCCGGCTCTCTGCGGTTAGAGGCTGGTACGTTAGCTTCTTCACCAGTATTAAACTGTTATTGTTCATTTACTAATTTAAAGTTAAACAGTTTACTAAATTAATAAACCATTTTTGCTGCTGTAGTACCTCTTCCTTTAAAACATTTAACAAATAACTTTTTGTCATTTCGCCTGAAAATTAAAAGAAGTTTTAAGGGAAAAGGCAATTCTTTTAGGAGTAGTGCAATTTTAATATTAAAAACATATTATGCCAAAATAAAAAAAAATAAAATAATTTTGCCTTAATATTGTAGATCTAGCACAAATCGATAGTAAGTTCTTATTTATAACTTATTTATAAAATTGAGCTTCTATGACCTAATAAGTTAATAAACTACATATATACAGGGTGTCTTTAAAAGATCTGTACAAAATTCTACCTAAGTCAAAAAGTTTATTGTTTGCAAGATACAGGGTGTCGAAGTTTTTATTTTATGGTAATTATTTTTAAATTTTTTTTATATACAGGGGGATGCAAACAGAGACGTCCAAACTTTAAGGGCTAATTTTACACTAAAAATATAAAAAAACTTTTAAGAATTTGTCTTAAACGCCTTAGTTTTTAATCTACAGGGTGTTACAAATTGTAAAAAATTTTGTTTTTTTTATAAAAACTTTTATACCAACTAAGATATTTTTAAAAAATATGGGGACGCGATGAGGGGTTTAAGGTTAATATTTTTTAAGATAAAATGGTACGCCACTGCATTTTAAAGAAAAAAACATAATTTTTACAATTTCCATTAGGTTTGGATAAATTTTTATCTCTTGACTTTATTTATTTGATGCACGGTTTTCGCGTAAATAATGTACAAAATGCTGCCACAAATTCTTGTAAACTGTAAAAATATCTTAGAAACGGTAGCTTTTTTATCTTTGGACAAACCACGAAGGCTAAAAGCCTAAATACTAACGTACCGTGGGTGTTTTAAGCGAGGTAAGAGGGAGTTTGTTGACACGGGACTTAAATACTTGAAGATTTGGGGGAAGGAAAGATCTCCGCGGGCAGCAGGTTCCACAATCTAGAAACTCTAGGGATAAAAGAACGAACGAAATGGGAAGTTCGGGGCCTGTCCAGTTGGACCGTATAGGGATGCATACGCGCGGAACCACGAGTTTCTCTGTTGGGAACCGTGAGTGGAGGAACTATACTGGACAATTCTTCAGAGCAGAAGCCATGGAAGTACCTATAAAAAGAGATAAATCCCCCACAGCCCGACGATGGGCAAAAGAGGGAAGCCTTTCTGTAAGTGAAGGATCATTAATGAGACGAATAGCTCTTCTTTGAATAGAATCAAGAATGCTCATAGTTGTTGGGGACGCCATGCCCCAGATATGAGAACAATATTCCAAGGAGGTCGGATTTGGGACACATATAAAGTGAATTAGAAGCGGAAAAATACTTTTGGCTCGACTTGGCTCGAGCTTGTAGCAATATTTATCAAGTAAACTTTTTTATGTAAAAAATATAGGAGAATAACAATTACCTACTAGAGTCCTAATATACCGACGCAAAAAAAAAAAGAAATTACACTTTGAACAGAAGCCAAGTACTGCAATGTGGCTCCTTCTACATGTACTAGCAAAAAATAGGAGCAGCTTTCAATTTATTACTTTAGAAAAAATCTGCATATCAAATTTTGTAAAAAGAAAAATTAAATAAAAGCCTTGACACCCTGTCTCTTGCAAACCACTAACTTTTCGACTAAAGTAAATTGAATTAAAGATATGCTCTATATTGGTTAGGCGGATTCATTTATTCGATGGTCTTTTGTTGGGTACACGCCTGAAAAGAATGGGACCGCTTCGGTCCTGGTCCCGGGGTATACGAGCTGACCCTGTTCAGCCCTATTGACCCCTATGAACTGGCCGGTCGCCTGAAACAAAATAAAAGAAAAACTCCCCAAAAACCCAAAAGATTCTAATTAAAAAACGACGTTCCGGTGGCAAGTCTGCCACCGTTGTCAAGTTAAAAATGAAGTTAAAAAATTAACTAATATTTAAATTAGAAATGATTAAATTTTATGCTTTTAAAATCGCAAACTGAAAATAGTTTGACATATGTGTCATAAGTTACATAAATAACTGGTGTATTTATTATTTGTAAGACAAAAAAGGTAATGAGTTAATTGATTTTTAGCTTTCCTGAAGATACTTCAGTATCGAGCAAAGGCAACCAAGTTTTATTTAAATTAACTGAAATTGATGCTACACAATTATCTTATTTAATAATGTTATACCCACTTTCTTTGATTTTGCGTTTTTAGAACAAGTTTCCTTTGCTAAAATACTCGAAGCATCCCAGTTTATTCTGTGATTGTTATCAAATGCGTGTTGGCAGATTTTTGATTTATGAAATTTTGTGTTTTAATGTATGATCTGTGTTCTTTTATGCGTTTAGCTAATGGTCTACAAGTTTCACCTATATAAAACTTATTGCATTCGCAAGGTATTTTATAAATAACATTATTTGTATTTTGATTTAAGTTGTATAGTTTTGTTTTTGTTAATTGAGGTCTAATGGTGTTTTGTGTTTTAAAAATTGTGCGAATATTAAATTTATTTCCTATTCGTTGAATTTTATTTGATAGGCCGGGAATGTATGGTAAAAATAAATTTGTAATAGGTCTATTTTGATTATGTCTTATATTTGGATTTTCAAATTTATGGAAACAATTATTTATAAAATCAAGAGGAACTATTTTTAGTTTGCGATTTTAAATAATAGTTAATTTTTTATTTTAATTTTTTAACTTTATTTTTAACTTGACAACGGTGGCAGACTTGCCAGCGAAACGTCGTTTTTTAATTAGAATTTTTTGGGTTTTTTTTAGGAGGTTTTTCTTTTATTTTGTTTCAGGCGACCGGCAAGTTCATAGGGGTCAATAAGGCTGAACAGGGTCAGCTCGTATACCCTGAGACCAGGACCGAAGCGGTCCCATTCTTTCCAGGCGTGTACCCAACAAAAAGTCCATCCAATAAAGTAAATTTTTTATCTCAAGAAGTATATGGTAACATTTTGTAAAGACATATTAGAGACTCTCTAAATAGACGATAAAATAAACACTGTTTTTTTTTGTTTCATTATTAAATATTAAAAAATATGGAAAGGTACAAAATTGGTATCTGTTATTTACAAGCAGCTTTACAGAATTTTCAAATGAAGTGAAATACGAAATAAAATTTTGCTGCATTAAATTAAATTTATATTCAAAAGCAGTGTGTTTAGCCCAAAAAATTAATTAAAACATGGATTTCATTTTTATTGTTTTAATTTGCACAATGTGGCAATCAATGTTTTGCTTTTGGATGGATATAAAAAAATGTATTTTTTATAGAGGTATAAACAATATATTATTTGACTTTTCTCCGAGTGCTAATGAAGCTTTGTTTATAGATTGAAACCTTTGTATTGTAAGTAGCTTAATATTAAATATTTCATTATTTTATTTCTTTTAAAGTAATAATAACTTTTATTATATTGTGTAAGGGCAGAATAGTTCTTTATAATGTATAAAGGTTTTAATTTTCATAAAATGTTAAATAAACTTTTTAATTTTATTCTGAAAAAAAGCCAAATAACATTTTGTTTAAATCTAATCTCCCAGAAAACAAATAAAGCATAAAATACTTTTATAGAGATAGTCTACTTCAAAAAAAAAAAATAAGCATTAAATATTTATTTTTTAGCCATACTATGCAGAGGGCAGAGTAGGGTAGCAAACAACATTCTAAGAATTCTTAAAATGTAACAGAAACTAACCAGCAGGTACGAATTCAAGGGAGAACTTCATTTAATGTATGGATTGGTATGTGGAGGAACAAAATTAATGGACATTTCGTTTACGAAGGGATCTTAACTTCCGAACGAAATCTAAATTTGATTAGGAATAATGTGTTAGACGCCCTAAATAATCAACCTTTGGCAGTATTTCAAGAAATATGGTGGCAGCAAGACGGAGCTCCTGCGCACAATGGAAGGGAAGTAGCTCAATTCCTTTACCATATATTTTCCAATAAATGGTTTTGCAAGATTGCCCACTAGGAGCCCAGATCTTAGTCCCCTAGATTATTTTCTTTGGGGATATCTTAAGAACCGTTTATTTAAAAATGCACCTCACGACCTTTAAGTACTACGACAAAATTTGATAAGGGAAGTAGCTGCCATTCCTGCGAGAACAATTAATCGAGCTGTATTAAAAATACAAAGCAAAGCAAGAAAATGCATCGAGGCGGAAGGTTATCTCTTTGAACACTTATAAAAGTGATTAAATTATTTTTATTTTTAATATAGGCATCAAGATAGTATTACAAATTGTTTATGTAAGCTGAAATTCGAGCTTCCCTGTACTAGCAAAAAAATGGGAGCAGCTTTCAATTTCTTACTTTAGAAAAATCTGCATATCAAATTTTGTAAAAAGAAAATTAGATAAAAACTTTGTCTACTTCAAAAAAAAAAAAAATAAGCATTAAATATTTATTTTTTAGCCATACTAGGCAGAGTAGGGTAACAAATTTACAAACAACATTCTAAGAATTCTTAAAATTGTAAAAAGCAAAGAATAAACTAAATTTGCGGCCTCTCCTTTTAAAGATAAATTTATTCAAAAGGTTTGCGAAACCTTCAAAAGAAATATAAAAAGTTTCTTAGAATATCAAGGACTGGTCAAGAAAAAGTTCGATTTAGGAAATTTTTAGACCATGATGTAACTTTGTTTTAAATATTTTTGGAAGTTAAAAAAATATTTAGAAATGTATGCCACCCTCGCTGGTTTGGTTATTTGTACACTTACATATAAAAAATCCTAAAACACTAATTTTTAAGATTAGGATGACACATTTTGTGTCAAAATTCACTTCTTAAAGGTTATCCCCTCCCCCACCAACACAAACGTCAAAAAGTTTAAATGGGAAAGGGGGTCAAGTGGTACCATATTACTTTCGGTTTTGCCGAAAAAGACCTGAAGGGAAAAGAAAAACCCCGCAGTAGGTTTCATATTCAAATAAAAACAAGGAAAGTTCAGAGCCTGTCCAGTTGGCTAGAAAAGAAAGCGCTTCAAAAAAGATTATTAATAAGGCGAGGGGCTCTTCTTTGTAGAAAATCAAGTAGGCCGCAGGTTATGGGGAACGGGATCCCTAGATATGAGAACAATATTCCAGAGAGGTTTGAATTTGGAATACCTACATAGTTTATAAAAGTGGAAATACCCTTTGGCTCAAAAAAAAACAAGTTTTTTTAAGCTTCCAAAATACTTTAGCGAAAAAAATTAAAGAATGCCAAAAAAGACAAGGTTAGTTTATATTTATAAGGTTGCGACATATCCTCAACTTTTAGGCGGTTCGAGGTCGGGGACGCAAGGAAGGGCACTCTACGGAGAAAAGTTGGCAAGACTGGGTAAAATCAAAGCTGATGATCAATCCAGTGGCGTCTAGAATTTGCGCATTTCATTTTGCATTGTTTTGGAAATGATATTTGTTGAGAGATGTGATTCTAAATGTTTTTTATTTAAAGTAAAAGAATTTACAACTTAATAATAATTAAAAACTGTTGTATAAACGGTTGTTCTACTAAAACAATAAACTATATATCTCCGGCACTGAACAACATGGCTGAAAAATGGGAGGAACTATACTGGACAATTCTTCAGTGCAGAAGCCATAGAAGTACCTATAAAAAGCGATAAATCCCCTACAGCCCGACGATGGGCAAGAGAGGGAAGCCTTTCTGTAAGTGAAGGATCATTAATAAGACGAATAGCTCTTCTTTGAATGGAATCAAGAATACTTAGGGTTGTGGGGGACGCCATGACCCAGACATGAAAACAATATTCCCAGGGAGGTCGGATTTGGGACACATACAAAGTGTATAAATTATGAGGGGAAAAATACTTTTTGGCTCGAAAGAGAAATCCAAGCTTTTTTGAAGCTGCCGTGGCCATAAATACAATGTGTTAAGGTTACTTTCAAATGTGACGCCCACAAGATTGAAAGTGTCTTTGTTCTGTAAAACTTGGCCGCTCATAAGTAGAGAATGAGCATTTGGTGACTCTTTTCGCGACAAGGAACATGCTTGTGTTTTGGATGCATTAAAATGGACGAGATTTTTGGCGCCCCAATCCAATATTAAATAAGTGTTTTCCAAATCAGGTTTAGTGATCGGTTTAGGAACCTGAAAACTGGAGTGAAGGGTACTATCGTCGGCGAAATTATGAATGGAATTAGTTGTGGACGAGAGAAGGTCGTTGATGTGAAGAAGAAACAATGTTGGTGCCAGAACTGAGCCCTGAGGCATTTCAGCATTTACTTGGTGAAAGCTTGAAGAATGGCCGTCCACAATAACTGATATACGTCGATCAGATAGATAACTAAAGAGCCAAGTACAGTGTTTAGTTGGAAGACCATAGAAGGGAAGTTTATTAAGAAGTGCGGCATGCCAGACCTGGTCAAAAGCTTTGGATATATCAAGAGCAACGATCTGGGACTCACATAGAAACTCAAGAGACTTATTCCAGCAGTGTGATACGAAAGAAAGAAAATCTGCTGTGGATCTTTTGTGGCGAAATCCATACTGCCTTAACTTTTTTTACTTTCTTCTATACAATTGAAATAATTATTTAAAATGTATTCAAGGTAATTATAAATAACTAACTACAACTAATTTTGCAGTGTTTGAGTAATCAGGAAAAAGGCAGGAATTATTTGTTTGTTTAATAAAAGATTTATCAGTATAATGCCATAGGAAACAACATTAATTACAGTTATTTTAACTTCAACTTGCAGTGTGTATTTAAAATGGTATTAAATTAAACTAGAATTTAAACTATTTGGAATGGGAATTAAAGTTGTGCTTGCTGTGCACGAAGAGGTAAAATTGGGTACGTTTATTTTGCAGCTTTAAAAATTTACTAAAATAAATACTTACTCTACTGGGTGTCCCTCTCTCTATCTAATACTGTAGGAGTTATATATTTTTTTAATACTCCGTAAGTCAAAGACTAAGGCGATTAGGACAAATGTTTATAATATAAAGTTTTTTGCTTAATTTTTATTGTAGAATCACCCCTTCTTAAAGTTTGTTGGTTTAGTTATTGGACACCCTGTATATACGCGGTATTTAAATTACGTAGTATGTTGCGTGTTTGATATATCATTGATGGACAATTAGCCTGACGTCAAACAAATGATGGGATATAAATACCGCTTCCAAAAGTATGTTCAGCACTTACTTTTTGGTTCGTTATTTTTTTGTAGTTGCGTTATTTTTTCTTTCAAATTGTATATAACTATGTAAAGACGGTTTTAATTAAGTAAATTTTTTATTATTGTCGATTATTAGTAATTGGTTTATGTTCACAGTTAATTTAGCCAATCGGTTATTAAGTTTTAATCAGTTCAAACCGCAAAATCTATTACGCCAACAATTTCGATAATAGTTTGTAAATTATATTGCGGCTATATTAAAGCTATAATACGACTCTTTGTTTGACCTCCGGACAGTGCGGACGTGCGTAGAGGACTACAAAGTTCTTCCCGGAGTGGCGGCTAGAGGTGTAGTACGAACGTTTTTTTATCTTCGGAGATCAAGGAAAGATTCACGCTAAATTGACGGCATCTTTCTTCTGGATCTAAGTGCTGTGAGCGAAGATTCCTATAAGCTGATGGTATCCTGTTTGGTGGTGAATACGAGGTATTTCTCAAATGGCGGGAAATAGATGGGCGTGCCATGGGAACTGTCAGTAGTGAAACGAAGGTTATACGTAACACCAGTAGCAGATCTTGGTTTGACAGCCGACAATTTACGCATTGCATCGATTTTTGAATTGTTTGTTTTCTTTTGGAATTTCTGGGAGCTACCAGCTCGATTATCCAGATTTTCCGCCGACGAAGCCCTGGAAAGCATAGTCCGGAAGGGGGAGAGTGGTGGATTGGACCTGAAGGGACCAAAACCAAGAAAAAAGATAGAGAGAAAGCTATAATACAAATTGTTAAGCTGTAAGCTCTCATAAATGTTTTTATTTATAAGGGTAATTCATTTTTCGAGAACTTTTTCTTTCGGTGCTCAAGCAAAATATAAATTTACATGCTAAAAAAAAATCTCTCTATCTTTGCGCTGTTATTAATAGGGACAAAAGTAACACCATAAATATGCATACTTATACCTATCTGTATACGCAACGAGATGTAATTTTAAAGCCTACTTACTTTGCTTTCGTTTGCTCTTGACTTATGTCTAGTACTTCAGTCTTATGATATTATTTTACTAACTGTAGTTGGATAAAATTGTCATTTAGGGTCTTAAAACCTTACATTATTTTATATTATGTTATGCCTGAAATACTACAACTGGTTCAAAATAAAATGTTCTTAAATTATGTATGTAAATGACAGACATGACGTTAAAATAAATTCAATGATTATGTCAAAAAATTTCCACTATAATTCGCTCCAGGGTATCCCAGGCAGGAGAAAAAAATTCCGATAAATACTTGTGTTGTCATGGTAATGCAACCAAAACTACACATTTGATTGGTCAAGAAACAGTAGGGTGGAATTTTCTTTAAAATTAACAGAGAAAATCCCTGTTTGCAATAAATTTTTAATATCTGTCAAATCAACACATTTAATTCCTGCTATCCCTGTAAGCTACCATCAACAAGAATTGTTGTAAGAAAAAAGCAAGGCGTCTCGTCAAAATTCAGCTACTTACCAAAAATTAGCTTGCTAATAATGACCCAAAAAATGGTCCAGGGAACTTCTAACTATTTATAAAATATCTTTATTCTAAAAAAAAGACAAATAATATTTTGTTTAAAATTTGAATATCTGTAAAAGCTCCCTAAATCTCTTATATCTTAAAACTTTTTTTATTTTTCTTTTTTTTTTTTAATATAAATCCGTAATTTAATTTTCCTAAGTGTTTTTGTTACGTGCCTTAAGGTTTTTTGCAATTAGTAGTAAATTGCTTTTGCTACGTTTTATTCCTCTAATTCTTAGTAAAAAAAAACATCCCAAAATGTTCTGCTCTGCCTAAAATAAAGTGTAGACCCGTTTTTTCTTGGAATTGGGTTTCTTTAATAATGCAGCATGTGTTTCGAGGTTGAGCCATAAACTTGTACGTGTACGTTTACCGAATGTTCAAGAAGTTTTAATATGTGCAAATACACTACGTTTATATGTAAAGCTAGCTTGCGTTAAAGCGGCTTTTAAAAGTGGCTTGAAAAAAGCGATATAAACGCGCTTGAAAGTGACTTCAATCGTTCAAGTCAAGCCTGTCAGCACTTCCATGGCGTTGAAATGCAGTAGCAAATACGAACAGTATCACCTTTATTTACCTCTTTAAACCCTATGTGAGTTTGGTGCTGCACTCTGAGAGGAATT
This sequence comes from Listronotus bonariensis, assembly GCA_014170235.1. Lineage (NCBI taxonomy): Eukaryota > Metazoa > Arthropoda > Insecta > Coleoptera > Curculionidae > Listronotus > Listronotus bonariensis. Next base: position 22,394 of record JACEGR010006349.1, read on the forward strand.
TAAAAGCATGCAAATGCATAAGCGGTTTGTGAATTCCTACTGCGTGTCAGCGCCTTCATGGAGTTGAAACGCAGTAGCAAATACGAACAGTATAACCTTTATTTACCTCTTTAAACCCTACGTGAGTTTGGTGCTGCAATCTGAGAGGAATTTAAAAGCATGCAAATGCATAAGCGGTTTGTGAATTCCTACTGCGTGTCAGCGCCTTCATGGAGTTGAAACGCAGTAGCAAATACGAACAGTATAACCTTTATTTACCTCTTTAAACCCTACGTGAGTTTGGTGCTGCAATCTGAGAGGAATTTAAAAGCATGCAAATGCATAAGCGGTTTGTGAATTCCTACTGCGTGTCAGCGCCTTCATGGAGTTGAAACGCAGTAGCAAATACGAACAGTATCACCTTTATTTACCTCTTTAAACCCTACGTGAGTTTGGTGCTGCAGTCTGGGAGGAATTTAAAAGCATGCAAATGCATAAGCGGTTTGTGAATTCCTACTGCGTGTCAGCGCCTTCATGGAGTTGAAACGCAGTAGCAAATACGAACAATATCACTTTTATTTACCTCTTTAAACCCCACGTGAGTTTGGTGCTGCAGTCTGGGAGGAATTTAAAAGCATGCAAATGCATAAGCGGTTTGTGAATTCCTACTGCGTGTCAGCGCCTTGATGGAGTTGAAACGCAGTAGCAAATACGAACAGTATCACCTTTATTTACCTCTTTAAACCCTACGTGAGTTTGGTGCTGCAGTCTGGGAGGAATTTAAAAGCATGCAAATGATAAGCGGTTTGTGAATTCCTACTGCGTGTCAGCGCCTTCATGGGTTAAAACGCAATAGCAAATACAAACAGTATCACCGCCCTTTACCACTCTAAACCATACGTAAATTTTGTGCTACAGTTTGATAGAAAGTTAAAAGCATGCAAACGCATAATTTTATCACGAATGAAATTTAACCTGTTAACAAAAGGTCTGTGCCCAAAAGCATTACAAATCAGTCAAAGTGAATCGAACAGCTCAAATACAGTAAGATAATTAATACATAACCATTTTTGGAACAAGTCATAGTTTATGAGTTCTTTTGGGAATTTTGTTATTACATATTCGGTTTCATTTAAAAGACAATTTTATTTTTAAAAATATTAAAATTAAACTTTTAGTTCTCTAATTGTACATTTTTATTGATTAACTATTAAGCTATTATTTTTTTATTTGTTTTGTCTTTTGACTATGGTTATACAGCAAGTAGTTATAATATTTATTATTTATTAAGCTAATAAATATTTTAACTTTTAATTTAAATTTGATACGAGGTATTACAAAATGATGTTAGCAAAGCCAAAAAATCTGACAAAACATTATACAGTGCTTGTCTAAATTCAGGACCTCATATCCTAACTTTTAAATTGTTTGGTATGTTTTCATAAAAATTTGAGGACTTTAGTGAGACAACATAAACCAAATTTTAGACAGGAAATGACAGATGTAAATGTCAAACTCATCTGGGCGCCATTTTAAAAAGAAAAATTATAATATAAGAACAATACAATACAATGCTTGTACTTAAAACATCCCAGGTTATAACATGCGTAGCAATTATAGGGCTAATTTCTGCGTTCTACTTTATGAATTCCTACGCGATATTTGTGCTGGCGCGTAGTAGGATGTTTATAGTGTTCTAAAATAAAAACTCCAATTAAATCCTCCTGCATTTCAGCACGGTGGGGTGTTGTAGCGTAGTAGGAATTCATAAAACGCATTCCTGCTGCCCTGTAAGCTACCACTAACAAAAATTGTTGTTAGGAATAAAATTAGTTGTCTCGTTAAAATAAAGCTACTCACAAGAAATTAGAAAAAAATATATAAACTTAAAATTTGCTTAGTTGCGTACTTTGATTTAATTATCACAAGTGTTTTTAAGTACACTACAATCAATGTAAAGTGAATGACTTCTTTATTTTTACTTATCTTGTTTTTAAAATCTGTATCAAAATATAAATTTTACTAATAAGAAAGAATTTAATTATTTGGGTTAGCCAAGTGCAAACAAAAAGAATTGTGGGCTACTTTGGAAAGTAATAAAGAAACCCAATAATGAATCATGGCCATCACCATAGTAATCACCATAGTAATCACCATAGTAATCACCATCATCACGATGAAAGTGCCCAATATTTTGGAAGAAACCAGAAGCTGACTTGGGTGTTGGCATCTTTAGTTTTGGTTCTGCCGACCGTCTTACTTTTATTAAAGATATGCCGAAGAGGTAAGTGGTAAACGTATGAAATATTACACCGGTCAACATAAAAAATGTGTTTTTCTATTCTCCTGCTTAAATTCTGATTCTAGACATTAAAAAATACTTAAATTTTTATTTTTAAATCTAAAAGTTTGTTTTTTTTCTGATTTACGTTGATAAGTACAGTGTTTGTCTAAAGTCAGAACCTCCTTCTAACTTTTGAATTGTTTGGTAATTTTTCATAAAATTTGTGGACTTTAGAAAAACAACCTAGACCAAATTGAAGATAAGAAATGACAGATATAATTGTGAAACTGACAGCTTCGCGCCATTTTTAAAAGAAAAATTAAAAAGAAAGAGGGGTCTTGTGACACATCATTTTAAAGCTTTTGACAAGTACTTTATAACCTTAAAATATAGAGTAAATGCCTTTACCAAAAAAAATGGCGGTACTTTTAAAAGTTACCTAAATACTTGATTTGGATGGCTATATCTTTAAAACTAATAAAGGAAGATATACCCTATATTGTATTTTCCTAAAGGTCTGTTAGATATCATTTTATTGGTGATATAATATACAAGGTTAGTCATTAAAAACATCTATACTTTTTGTCCCACCCTGTATACTATCAGAAATATTACAATTAAATAAATCTTTACATAAAAGACCTTTATAAAAAAAAAAACACGATAAGTGTATCTAACTTTATTAGATTCGAAAATACGGCTATCTAATGAGGTATTTATGTATTTTTAAAGTACCTCCAATTTGTAGTAGGTTAAGGTACTGACTTTATATTCTGGGGTTATAAAGTACTCGTTAGAAGGTTTAAAATGATGTGTAACAAGATCCGCCTTTTCATTTAATTTTTCTTTTCATTTATATCTGTCATTTTCTGTCATAAATTTGGTTTATGTTGTCTCACTAAAGTCCTCAAATTTTTATACAACAATACCAAACAATTCAAAAGTTAGGAGGTTGGTCCTGAATTTAGACAAGCACGTATATTAAATATAATATAGCTCATACAAATATAAAATAAATACAATTAAAAGACAAAAAATATGGTAAGCCATTACCATTTCCAAAATTAGAAATTATTTTTAAAATCATCATTAATTTGGCAACAGATTTGATGTCTTAACTTCTTTATTTAGAGTCGCCGTTTTCACGTAAAAAAAAAAACTAAAAATAGGGCACCAACCATTTCAAAATAATTTCGTTATACATAACACCACAAACGGTTTTTATTTTTTTGCGCGAAAATGGTGCATTGGATAAAAAAATTCGAGAGCTCAAATTTCCTAAAAAATAAATTATTTTTTGATTTGATTTTAAAAACAATTTTTATTAAAAAAAAACAGTACCGTACAATATATTTTTGAAAAATTTCCAGTATACATTCGGACGCCACTGGTAGAAATATTTAAAAATATTTTACAAAAAAATCCTATTGATGCTTAGTAGGTGCATGTCAAATTTCATGAAAATATTTTAAACCGTTTTGAAGTTATAAAAATAAACATTTTTGTCCTAAAATTTTAATACTCTGAAGCTTAAAAGTTAAGAGGTTAAGGACATATGTTTAAATATACTTTTCTTCCAAAAAATTGGATTCTGTATTTTTAGCCATCAATTAAATGAGACCCTGTATAAAAATCATTGATTTTTCCCCAAAACTTGGAAAATTGCTCTAATTTCTACAAAAGCAAAAAATATAAATATTTTCCTTAGTTTTGGGCTAAAAGCAACTAAAATTTATTATGGAGAAGTCAGACACAAAAAAGTGTGTTGACCAGTGATCGAAATCATTTCAAAATGTTTTTTAAACTTTGACATCCTGTTTCTCAGTTAATAATAACTTTGGTACTGGGGGAAGTTTAGTTAAATCGCGATATTTTAACTTCACAATTCATCAGGTGAGTTTTGGCCCATTACCTAAGGACCACCCTGTATAAGCAGCGGAAAAGTTACAATTTGCCCTATTTATGACTTCATGACTAATCCCAATGCTTTTGGCCATTTGTTGGCTTTTTAAACTGGTATACTGGCCACAGTATTTAAGTTATGATAGTATATAAAGGGTACAGGGTAAAAACACCGTCATTGCATTTTTGGATGAAACTGACCTACACTACATTTAAAGGTGTACAGTTATCTCTCTCTATTTTTTTCTTGGTTTTGGTCCCTTCAGGTCCAATCCACCACTCTCCCCCTTCCGGACTATGCTTTCCAGGGCTTCGTCGGCGGAAAATCTGGATAATCGAGCTCGCAGCTCCCAGAAATTCCAAAAAGAAAACAAATAATTCAACAATCGATGCAATGCATAAATTGTCGGCTGTCAAACCAAGATCTGCTACTGGTGTTACGTATAACCTTCACTTTCACTACTGACAGTTCCCATGGCACGCCCATCTATATCCCGCCATTAGAGAAATACTTCGTTTTCACCACCAAACAGAATACCATCAGTTTAGAAGAATCTTTGCTCACAGCGCTTAGATCCAGAAGAAAGATGCCGTCAATTTAGCGTGAATCTTTCCTTGATCCCCGAAGGTAAAAACGTTCGTACGACACCTCTAGCCGCCACTCCGGGAAGAACTTTGTAGTCCTCTACGCACGTCCGCACTGTCCGGAGGTTAAACAAAGAGTCAAGGTGTACAGTTCAATTAAAAGTAAGGTGGAATATTTATGCGCGTGTTCTGAAACACCTCGTAGTTGCTTTCTGTCTCGCCCCACGCAGAACGTTTACCGACGGCGCCGGCAAGAGATAATTTGTTTTTTTTTTGGTCATTGGACACTTTCTATATGCCTATAAACCCCACTAGAATTTTTTAAATGGGTTACATTTTTGATTTTAATAAGTAAACTTTAATTTAATTTTTCCTACAATCCACCTTTAATGACGGGTTTTTCCCATGTCTCCTTCATATGGTAAAAATTGTTGTTTTTTAGATTGTACCTAATAGTTAAACATAAGTTTAAGGTAATAGAAAATATAGGGTAGATAGGCCATTTGTGGGCACTTTAAGATTTATAAGTAAAAATTAAATATTAAACTTTTACTACAGTTCCAAAGTAGTAGACATTGCGACTTAAAATACTAAACTAAAAATGAATCCATTTTATAACACCTATTATGGGCGCGCACTTTACTACAGTGTTATGAAGTGTTTTTATAGGATTTTTAATATGTTGGCACATTGTAAACTCGTTCCTTCAGTCGTTAAAAGTATAGTTTAAAAAATAATTAAAAACATATTTGAAAGCGTGCTGCACCTGGCAATTTTTATTACTTCTTAGAAGAATCTGCAGAAGACTGATAAGTAAATTGTTATTATTTTTTAAAAATTATATTTTTTAAATGTTTCTTTATTTATTCCTTAAATCTTTTAATAGTAAGTAAAAAATAATAAATTTAAGGAAAGTTACCTAAAATATGAATAAAATAAGCCATACCAGTGCAGTGCAGCGCAGAATAAAAATCGACCAATTTTGAGAATCATCCTGTGTTTTCAAAACCAATGAAGTTAGCTTGGATCCTATTGCGCTTAGTTTTTTTTGTATCTTTTACCGTTTAGCCCATTTCCTATAATCCCAACCAAAAAAAAAAAAAAAATCACTATGTACAGGGACACGAGCTTTTCGACCAGAGGGGGCCGATTCTGGGCAGTGGAAACGACGTTCCCTGCTAAGTCGGTCTATATCAAAGTCGGTCTATATAAGGTCACGACATTCGGCCATATTGCTTTGACGTGTTCTGACGTTACATCTCCCATTTTTCGGCCATGTTGTTCAGTGCCGGAGATATACAGTTTATTGTATTAGTATAACAACCGTTTACACAACAGTTTTTAATTATTAATAAGTTGTAAATTCTTTTACTTTAGATAGAAAACATTTGGAATTACATCTTTCAACAAATATCACTTCCAAAACAATGGAAAATGAAATGCGCAAATTCTAGACGCCACTGGATTGATCATCAGCTTTGATTTTACCCAGTCTTGCCAACTTTTCTCCGTGGAGTGCCCTTCCTTGCGTCCCCGACCTCAAACCGCCTAAAAGTTGGGGATATGTCGCAACCTTATAAATATAAACTAACCTTGGTCTATATAAGATCACGACATTTGGCCATATTGCTTTGACGTGTTATGACGTAACATCTCCCAATTTTCAATAAATAAATAACATTTATTTTTTAATTTTGTATACTCTCACTTAACCTAACTTTTGTAAAATAAATGTATATGAAAACCGCCGAACATTAGAATTACTTTGTTATTACCGGCGGTTTTTCCTTTTTAATGATAAAAACCGCCGTCCGGCGGTTTGGCTTATAAAAACTATTGAAAACCGCCGAATAAAAGTTAAAGTTAACCTAACTTTAAGAAATATTTCTTTTATTGTTTAATTATATTTTTATTATTTATCAATAAACAAAAATGAGTCTGGGAGACACGTTTAACACCTACAAAGATTTTGTCGAAGCTCTTCATAAGTTAAAAAATATGTAGGTATATACCATTATACAACAAATACAAAAGGTAGGATCTTGCGCATGACGTTTATCACGTGACCACCGTCTCTGACGTAGTAATGTTTTTTTATCTTTGGACAATCCACGAAGGCTGAAAGCCTAAATACTAACGTACCGTGGGTGTCTTAAGCAGGGTAAGAGGAAGTTTGTTAACACGGGACTTAAAAACCTGAAGATTTGGGGGAAGAAAAGACCTCCGCTGGCAGTAGATTCAACTGTCTAAAAACTCTAGGGATAAAAGAACGAACAAAGTGGAAAGTTCGGGGCCTGTCCAATTGGACCGTATAGGGATGCATACGTGCGGCATCACGAGTTTCTCTGTTGGGAGCTGCAAGAGGAGGGACTATACTGGATAATTCGTCGGAGCAGAAGCCGTAAAAGTATCTATAGAAGAGCGATAGATCTCCCACAGCTCGACAATGGGCAAGAGAAGGAAGTCTTTGAGTAAGTAAAGGATCATTAATAAGACACACAGCCCTTCTTTGAATGGCATCAAAAATGCTGAGGGTTGTAGGGGATGCCATTCCCCAGACATAAGAACAATATTTCAGAGAGGGTCGAATTTGGAACACATACAAAGTGTATAAATTGGAAGGGGAAAAATACTTTTTGGCTCGGAAAAGAAATCCAAGCTTTTTGGACGCCGCGGTGGCTATAGATACAATGTGTTTATGCCAGTTAAGGTTATTTTCAAATGTGACGACCACAAGGTTAAATGTGTCCCCGCTCTGCAAAACCTGGCCACTCATAAGCAAAGGGTGAGTGTTTGATGATTTTTTTCGCGACAAGGAACATAATTGTGTTTTGGATGCATTAAATTGAACGAGATGTTTGGCGCCCCAATCCAATATCAAATTGAGATCCTCTGAAAGAGATATCTGCATCGCCCTGCGTTTGCCTTCCAAGTCGGGTTAAGAGATTGGCTTGGGAACCTGAAAAGTGCAGTGAGGGGTACTATCGTCAGCATAACTATGAATGGGATTGGTTGTGGAAGAAAGAAGGTCGTTGATGTGAAGAAGAAACAAAGTTGGTGCTAGTACTGAACCCTAGGAGCCACTCCAGCATTAATTTCGTGAAAGCTCGAAGAGTGGCTATTAACAATGACTGATGTTCGTCGATTAGAAAGATAACTGAGCCAAGAGCAGAGTTTAGTTGGAAGACCATAGGAGGGAAGTTATTAAGAAGTGCGTCATGCCAGACTTGGTCGAAAGCTTTAGATATATCAAGAGCAACGATCTGTAACTCACCTAGAAACTCAAGAGACTTGTTCCAGTTGTGTGTGACTAAATTTGTAAACAAAGTTGAAACCATACATTTGTTTTCCTGCTTTTAGAGGTTTATTTGCCGTTTTACTTTGCTTTTTGGCAGTTTTGCGACTTTAAAACTATTTAGGTATATGATAATTTGTTTCTAGGTGCTTTAAATAGTGGTTTATTGCGTAACTTCTCTTAGCACAAATTAACATCTTAAGCTTGTCAACATCAAATATTATATTCTTAGATTAACAGTAATATTATTCTATATATTTCTCTATACTCGTCCTCATATTTAAAAAAATTACTAAAATTCACAAACATTTTAGGCTTTCTTAGGACCTAAATTTAAATATTGCGCCAAAAAAAGTCACATTGCTACGTCATGCGCAAAGCGAACCAATTTGGAATCGCCGTTGATACCAAGGTTAGTTTATATTTATAAGATTGGGCACTCCACGGAGAAAAGTTGGCAAGACTGGGTAAAAATCAAAGCTATAGATCAATCCAGTGGCGTCTAGAATTTGCGCATTTCATTTTGCATTGTTTTGGAAGTGATATTTGTTCAAAGATGTAATTCCAAATGTTTTTATTTAAAGTAAAAGAATTTACAACTTAATAACAATTAAAAACTGTTGTGTAAACGGTTGTTCTACAAATACAATAAACTGTATATCTCTGGCACTGAACAACATGGCCGAAAAATGGGAGATGTGACGTCATAACACGTCAAAGCAATATGGCCGAATGTCGTGACCTTATATAGACCGACTTTGCAAGGAATGTCGTTTTCACGAAAGTCGGTCTATATAAGGTCACGACATTCGGCCATATTACTTTGACGTGTTATGACGCCACATCTCCCATTTTTCGGACATGTTGTTCAGTGCCAGAGATATACAGTTTATTGTATTACTAGAATAACCGTTTACACAACAGTTTTAAATTATTATTAAGTTGTAAATTCTTTTACTTTAAATAAAAAACATTTGGAATTACTTCTTTCAACAAATATCACTAGTTTATATTTATAAGGTTGCGACATATCCTCAACTTTTAGGCGGTTCGAGGTCGGGGACGCAAGGAAGGGCACTTCTCGGAGAAAAGTTGGCAAGACTGGGTAAAAATCAAATCTAAAGATCAATCCAGTGGCGTCTAGAATTTGCGCATTTCATTTTGCATTGTTTTGGAAGTGATATTTGTTGAAAGATGTAATTCCAAATGTTTTTTATTTAAAGTAAAAGAATTTACAACTTAATAACAATTAAAAACTGTTGTATAAACGGTTATTCTAGTAATACAATAAACTGTATATCTCCGGCACTGAACAACATGTCCGAAAAATGGGAGATGTGACGTCATAACACGTCAAAGTAATATGGCCGAATGTCGAGACCTTATATAGACCGACTTTAGTTGATACTACCTTCTTGTAATCTTTGTATCATGGGTATATACCTACATCATGTAGGAAAAGAAAGGCCAGAAGTATTTTAGCGACAAAAATAAACGGATCGTTACATAGAACTAAAACAAAAATATTACCAATTAAAGTATACATGTATTGAAAGTGAAACAAGCTTTACAGAAAAACGAAAGAAAAAAGTAAAAAGTAATTTGTTTTAGTTTCAGATTTTCACAACAACCGTAGGCAACAAAACGGAGTACACTGCAATATTCTAGCAGGTAAATAAATTAAAACTTTTTCCAAATAACAAATAAAGTTTCTGCTACGTCGTTTAATTTTTTTGTTTAATTTAATTAAAAGTTTATATTTCGCAAGATAAAACAATCCAATCTAAATAGGCGTAAACGTATGCTATATGAAATTGGAAAGATCATATTCACTCACTGCAGTCTAAACTGAACAGTACATGTGCATTGTTGCGAAGATTAAGAGATGCACTTTTTGTAGACAGTATACGCAGTTTTTATTTTGCTTGTGTTCAGTCTCTTATAAGTTATGGGATTCTGTTCTGGAGATCTTCTACTTATGCAATTAATATCTTTAAAACCCAAAAGCGTATTATCAGATGCATACTTAAAGTGCATCCTCGAGCTTCTTGTAAACCCTATTTTAATAACCTAGGCTTTTTAACTGTCCATAGTCTATATTTCTTGGCCTTAGTAATGTTTGTAAAGAAAAATCCCCATTTATTCACTGTAAACTCCGATTTTTATTCCAACTCAATGACAATTGTCACCAGAGACAGGAGTGATCTTAGTATTCCTTCTCATACTTCAATGTTGTTTGAGAGAGGACCTTATTACCGTGCTGTCAAGGCTTATATATAAATCCTTGCCACCTACCTTGTGTGAAATAGAGAACAAGGATAAATTTCGAAGGGCTGTGATACAGTTCTTGCAGGATAGGTGTTTTTACTCTTTTAATTTTGATTATTGATCATAGACTGTTAAACTGTTACTTCATATTTTAATTGTGATGTCTGTTAATGATTTTATCACCACCTGTATTTTTGTATCATTTTAACGATTTTTAACTATTTAACTAAATTTCTTAATTATTGATCATAATCTGTTCAAATTTTATTAGATATTTTAATTGTGATGTCTGTTAATGATTTTATCACCACCTGTATTTTTGTTTTATTTTAATTGTTTTTAACAAATGAAATGATTTTAAATGAATGTAAATTTAAACTTTTTTCTTATTTATTCTGTAGTGACGTTTCTTTGCCGTTGTAACAATGATTTGTGGAAATAAAGGATATTATTATTATTATTATTATAAATATGCATTATATTTTTAAGGTTTTTTTTAATCACTTCTTGATGTTGTTACGACAACGAATTCTTATAGGAAATAGAATTTATTTCATACTGTCCAGTAAATCCGCTTACCCTGTATTAATTTGGAGCCGGTAAATTGCACATTACGGTACCTGGTATCGTAATGTGTTGCCTAGTAACGCTGTCATGTATCATTATAAATGTCCACGTGATCATTGTTGTTATGCGTTTAGGAATTTCCACTTGTACTTAAAATATATTTTTTTTTGCCAATTTTAGTAAATAAAAATGATTAGATTACTACAAAACAGACTTCTAATTACATTTTTTAAAGTATTTTGTTTAGCTAAAGTTGGTAATTTCTATTTTATTTAAACCTATATCTAGCATTACCTATTTAATACCATTTAGGAACTTCTACTTGTAAAATATATTTTTCTAGCAACTTTAGTAAATGAAAATTATCATATTACTATAAAAAAGAACTATTGTTACATTTTTAAACATATTCTGGTTTACTAAATTTGGTAATTTTTATTTAATTTGAACCTATCTGGCGTTACCTATGATATGGAGAACAAGGCTGTTACCTACGTAATTTAAGTAAAATAATTTGAAACTAACATGTTCTCTTAAAATTTTATAAATATTATTTATTCATTAATTTTTATAAAGACAGTATGAAATAAAATATACGATACACGTCCGTTAGGTGTTATTACAGTACTCGTTTATATTCCAGACTTGGCTCCTGCGTCGCCTTGTCCGTAAACATCTCGTACTGTAATAAGTCACCTACCGGACTTATAATGTAAAATACTATTTTATGCATACAAAATACAGAGTGTCTCACTATATTTTTACACATGCATTTTGATCTCAAATAGGGGCCTGATCAAAGTTACTTAGCAATGAAAGTAATAGCCATTATGGGAGTGGCTGGGGCATGCCGGACAGACGAAATATACAGAATGAAGCTGAGTGATGTAGAAATAGGAAATGACGTGGCTATAGTAAAAATAGTGGAGTCTAAAAATAAAGTTAAAAGAAACTTTGTAGTAACCAACGATGAAGGCTCAGTGCCTTATGTCAGATTTCTACAGGAATATATTAAGCTGAGACCAAGGAATGCTCTAGATGAGCGCTTATTGTATCGTTATGAAAGAGGTAAATGTGTTAATCAAGTAATTTCACCATTTTAAATGTACCTAAAGAAATTGCGAAGTTTTTGAAGCTTGAAGACATCAGTAGATACACTAGCTATTCTTTTAGAAGAACGTCAACTACGTTCCTTGCCAATGCTTCGGATGTCGATATTTTGGACTTAAAAAGGCATGGAGGTTGGAAGTCTTCTTCTGTTGCGGAGGGATATATTGCTGAGTCCTATAGTAATAGGGGTGGAAATTTCAAAAAGATTTTACACGAAATTCCTACCAATATTTCCTCTAATGAAGTAACAGTGAAAAATATGAATATTAACGTAGTTTAAAGTGATAACGATATCCCAACAACAAATTTAAAAACTGTTAATTCAAGTATTATTTCTCCAATTTCTTTTGCTAATTGCTCAAATTGCACAATTGCTTTTAATGTTAATACCTAACCTAGTTTTTTAAAATATTTTTTCATAAATTAGTAACTTTTATAAATAAATCCTAATCTTTCCCACAAGCATATTTTCTTTTTTTTTTACTCTTACTTTTTTGTCCAGGCGCTGAAAATATTACTTTCGTAGCTAGCAACGCTTAGCAACCAGGTAATACGAAGGTTCTCTTTCGTTATCATTCGCGTTGCTAGGACCACAAAGTTTTCTTATTTATACAGTAGTAGAAAAAATAATAGAGAACAAGTGAATAGATCAACCAGTCCACAATTATGTTAAATAAAGATATACCAAAGTTTATTTTTAACCGTAAAAAGAAAAAAAGGTATAGGGAGGAATTTTAAATTTATGAATAAACTTGTTTAAACCCTTACCATTCAAGCTTCCGTAAATTTAATCCCTCCTGCCCCTTGTTAAACTATGTCACATTAGGATGATACCCTCCCCCATCCCATTAACGTGTGACACAATTTATATTTATATTAAACACTTGTTTTTTCCTTTTAGGATCAAGACGTATAAGTTCCCAAAGCAGTGTTTATACCATCCCTATTAAACAGGACTACAACAATTTAGCTCCTCCAAGATATTCAGATATAACAGAAACATCCAATTTTAGCCACTTACGAAGAGCCACCTCCATATTTCCTAACCTAAGTCATAACGTTTAGGCAACATACTTGAATCTCAGAAATGGCTTAATAGACATACACACTAGGGTGTCCGCTATTTCCCAAACCTATTTTTTTAGCGATCGCCCGCTGGACCTATAGTTTGTAGCCTAAAAAAAATAGCCAATTTAAAATTCCTATGTAAAATGCTCCGAATTCCTGATTTTAGCCGTGCCGAAATCATGGAAATTTTTCTATTTAAATTACATGGGACTTTTGGAATTTTCTCTTTAATTTTTTTAGACAAAAATAGATAAAAAATTTAACTCATCACATATTTTGATAAAAAACACTCTAGAATTTTTTTACGAATTTTTAATTAAGTACTCCTTTAAGAGTTATTAACCGTCACACGTTAAGATTAAGTTGTGTGACATAAAAACGGTAAAACAGGTAACTTTTTGTTAAATGTAGCTAATAATTGCCACCAAAAAATTTCTAAATTTGAGTTAGGTTAATACTAAAATTAAATTCTGATTTATAAACTCGGCCTTAGAGTTGAAAATATAATGGAATTTAAACATAATTTTCAGATTTGAATGGTAAAATTTTCTAAACTATAAGAGCTAGACATATCAAATGTAGTATTTTTAAAGCTCTGTAAAATATCTATTTAATGGTGATGTTATATAGAGAGTGATTTTTTAATGTCTTAAAGAAGTAACTTAATTGAAAAATCGTAAGAACACTTTTTTGTAGAACGTTAAATTTTCCATTATAATATGCAATCAGTAAATTTTTTCATCCCAAAGAAAAAAATAAAAAGAAAAATTCAAAAATCCCAGGTTATTTAAATGGAATAAATAATAGTTTAAAAAACTAAAAAACACGCTTTTATATGCAACCGAACTAAAACTTAGAAAATAATTTTTTTATTACAAAGAGTTTGTCACTTCAGAGTAAAAAGCGTAAGGTGCATTTTACTATTTTTTCATAACTTTTCCTCATAGATATTTGCAAATAGAATAATTATAACATTTAATATATTAAGCACCCCACGCTTTTATTTTGAAGTGACAAACTCTTTGTAATGAAAAATTATTTTCTAATTTTTAGTTCGGTTGCATATAAAAGCGTGTTTTTTAGTTTTTTTAAACTATTATTTATTTTTCATTTTTTAGTTCGATACATCAATTAGTTTTCTGCGGTCATGTGATATTGAAATGTTTTACGAAATACAAAACCAAATTTTTAACTAAAGTTAAATATTTAAAAATAAATGCTCCAGTTTATTCACTAAAAATTCCTTCGCCATTTTGTCAAGAGTAGTATTAAGACACAGGATCTGTAAAGGAATTTATTTATCCTGGCGGTCCTAATCAGGATAAAGGGATACTGTTTTTAAATTATTGCATTGTCATCGGTCCTTGATACGTGTGCAAAGTTTCAAAGAAATTGAATCGCTGGAAGTTGGTAAAAATTAGTCTCAAAGATTCCGTTACGTAGATAGATAGATAGATAGATAGATACAACCCAAGCTAATAAAAGCGTGTTAAAAAGCAACATGTTTTCGGCGTGATTTAAATCAGGAATTAAGAACATTTCTACATTAGATATTCTTTTAGGCTACAAACTAAAAGTTCGATCGATGAAAAAATCGATTTGATAAATAACGGACACCCTAATACACACGGTAAGGCTTTTCTTCGTGTCTACCTGGGTCCTTATTCTCGAAACTGGGGAACACCGTTCTTATGAGAAAAGTGGGCGAAGTTCTCTCGAAAAGCTTAAATTTGTATTCTTGAACGCAAACGACTGCTCCCATACTAATCAGGTAATTTCTGTAAATATTCTTCGCCAAATTAAATCTAGATACCCATTTTTATCAGCTGTTTGACCGAATTGCAACACTGTGCTCCTTAATTTGAATTCCCAATAGGAGATAGACGTGTTAAATGTATTTTCTTAAAGCTTTTTAAAAAATATTTTTAATGCTGATGTAATATACAGAGTGTTTTATTTCAAAAATGCCAGTTTACCATTAAATTCCCGAAAATGGTAATATCTTTGAAACTATTAAAAATTGGATATATCACATTGAAACTTTTTTAAAGCTCTTTAGTAGATCTTTCGAATGGTGATATAATATAAAGCGAATTCTTATAAAAAAAGCCTCCTTTTAGTTCAGGTAGACCCGAAGATCTGACTGACCGTGTGTATGACCATTTAAAAATTTGCCTAACCAGAAAAAAATGCAGTTTTAAATTGCAATGCAACATTTAGAAAAACCAATGACGTTATTACTATCTTATCTCCTTTCCTATCTTCTGTGAGATAATTTAAATAAAAAGTTTAATTGTATTTAAATATTGGTGTTTGTTTTTTAATATTTAATAAAATTTTAATCATGACCCGTTATCTCCCAAGAATAAATAGGGTAATCAATTAAGTAAATAAGTGGGGATTCTAAAACGAAAAATAAAAAAAAACCTTATATGAACATATGTCCTAAACGTCTTAGTTTTTAAGCTACAGGGTGTTAATTTTTAAAAAAATCATCGTCTTTTTATTATAACATTTAGACCAATGAAAATATTTTAAAAAAATTTGAAAGACATCTCCTATGTATCAGAAAACATTTTTTGATATAAAAGAAAAAAATGTTTTTTTGTGTGGTCATAGGGGTTTAGGGTAAATAATTTTTAGAAAAAATGGTACGATACAGTATTTTTCCAAAATTAAAAAAATATTTTAAAATCCTCGTTTAGTTTGAAACAAATTTGATCTCTTGACTTTTTTTTTTTTGTTTGTTGTACGGTTTTTCGCGTAAATAAATAAAAACCATTTTTTGGCATGGTCAAATCCCTATCTTATTAAAAAATAATAACAGGTTCTTTTTACTGTAGAATATGATATTATCAATATAAAATGACAAGGAAAAACTTTATGCAAAAACCGTTCATCAAACTAAAAAATTTGTTCTAAACTAAATGGAGATTCAAAAACAGACTTTTATTTTAGAAAAATACAGTGGCGTATCATTTTTTCTTAAAAAATATTTACCCTAAACCCCTTATTTACGCAAAAACCGTACATCAAATGAAGAGAAGGCAAGAGATCGAATTTGTGTCAAAGTAATTGGGAATTAAAAAAATATTTTTGTTTTAGAAAAATGCAGTGGCGTACCATTTTTTCTTTAAAAAATAATAACATTAACCTCGTCAGAAACGACACTGGTAAAATTTGCATAGGAGGCGTCTCCTAAATTTTTTCAAAATATCTAAATTGTATAAAAGTTTTTGAAAACAACACAATTTTTTTTTAATTTTTAACACCCTGTAGTTCAAAAACTAAGACGTTTAGTATATATTTTATATGAAGTTTTTTTTCATATTTTTTATGGTAGAATTCGCCCTTAAAGTTTGTCGAATAAGTTGTGAAACACCCTGTATATATGATATACAGGTGGATAGGTGTTAAAAAGAGGACAAATGGACCAAAAATTTTTGAATTTTAAAACGAAATTTTGGAAAAAGTGGTCGCATGATCCGAAACTAATAAATACGAATTTTTACTTCGGTTAGTAATATACAGGGCGAGTTATAACTAAAAATATAAAAAAATGGTCATAAAATAACTACTTTTATTTTTAAAAATAGAACAGAATTGTTTAAGTTAATGTTGTAGAGAATTAAATTTTATGTCAAAATATAAAGTTAAAGCATCAGAGTAAAAAAAATGCAATTGTCAATTTTTTGTTAGGAATAATTTTAAATATTTTTTAAAAATTCGATAAATTAAGCCAAGTATTTTAAAAACTGTTAATGCATAATGTAAAAAATTAACAATAATATTTTTTTTACATTTTTCTTTAACTATAAATTTTTACATAAAATTTAATTTCCTACAAAATTCACTTATAAAATTTTGTCCTATTTTTAAAAATAAAGGTACTTTACTCCCAAGCAGCAAACTGACGTCATTATGACGTCAGTTTTGGTTATAGGACGTCAACAGACCAAAATTATAACGTCATTTTAATGACTTGTTTTTGACGTCGTTAAAGTGACGTCTTTTCGACGTCATTTTTTCGTCATACTAGCTCATAAAAACCTAATGACGTCATGTTTAGAAAACCCGCCAGAAAAACTTTGTGACATTCGTGTCAAAATCCAACCGAAATATCATATGACAGAAAAATAAGACTAATAATTTTACAGAATTGAAATAGAAAAAAACTCTACCGATAGATGGCGCAATGGACAATAAACTACTACGTTTATTCAACATCTTCGCTTTTTATCGCCTACACCGTACCGATGAGACCAAAATAGTTCGAGACCGGTCTGCGGTTGGTAATCTCAATTAGCTTTGAAAGAAATATCTTTGGCTAGTGTAAAAATTTGCATCTCCAGGCTGAACAGTGTCCCAAGAGATGCGACCTTGCAGTGCAAGGAAATTGCAAGCAGTAAGGAGTTTTTTCCTATTTCAATTTTCTAATAAAATATCGTATTATTTCAGCTTAAAAAAAAGTATATACGTCAATTTCTCGTCATCTTAAAGACGTCATTATGACGTCAATAACGAGACGTCTTTTGTCTGTGACTTAGGGAAGTCATTTTAACGTCATTTTGTTGTCATCTTATGACGTCTTTGCTGACCAAATGTGACCAAACATGACTAAAAGAGACGTCAATAAGACGTCAGCTTGCTGCTTGGGCTCTTGGTCATTTTTCATATTTTTAGTTATAACTTGCCCTGTATATTACCAATCGGAATAAAATTTTGTAGTTATAAGTTTTGGACCATGCGACGAGTTTTCCCAGAAGGACGTTTAAAAATTCCAAAATTTTTGGATTATTTGTTGATTGATCTTACCTTTATAAAAAAAATAATAGTTTAAAAAACTAAAAAACACGCTTTTATATGCAACCGAACTAAAAATTAGAAAATAATTTTTTATTACAAAGAGTTTGTCAGCCACTTCAGAGTAAAAAGCGTGGGGTGCTTAATATATTAAATGTTATAATTATTCTATTTGCAAATATCTATGAGGGAAAAGTTATGAAAAAATAGTAAAATGCACCCCACGCTTTTTACTCTGAAGTGACTGACAAACTCTTTGTAATGAAAAATTATTTTCTAATTTTAGTTCGGTTGCATATAAAAGCGTGTTTTTAGTTTTTAAACTATTATTTATTTTTCATTTTTAGTTCGATATATCAATTAGTTTTCTGCGGTCATGTGATATTGAAATGTTTCACGAACTATTTCGTAATCTAATCATTTCATTTAAAGCTTCACTGTTGCATAGGGTTTCAGAACGCAACTACTCCGAACAAGTTTCAGATTGGTCTACATGTAACGGGGTTTGTACCCGTTTAACGGGGGTTCTTGTTAACCCCATGGTCTTCCTGTCGTTTGCCGAGGGGTTGCGTCCTATGGGTGGACGCACGCTTGTTTAACTAAGGTGTTGCAACCTTATCCTGGTCCCCAACCCGTCGGCAAATGTTGTCAAGTTCGATTATTCAATTGTCTAATCTGACGCATCCGCCAGAACGTACGATTTTTCACTTTTCCGGTTTTCCTGGAAAATGCTGGAACTTAACGGGATACTTTTTTTAAATTATTGCATTGTCATCGGTCCTTGATACGTGTGCAAAGTTTCAAAGAAATTGAATAGCTGGAAGTTGGTAAAAATTAGGCTCAAAGATTCCGTTACATAGATAGATAGATGGATAGATAAATGGATAGATAGTTACAACCCAAGTTAATAAAAGCGTGTTAAAAGAAGAAAAGGTTCTGGGATTGAATCACCCTGTATAGTAATTAATTAAAACATCATTACTTTATACACCTAATACGTGTATATCTTTTTATCTTATATAAAATAGCTAAATCCCAGTGAAATTAGGTCCTTAGCTTAACCCAGCAAATACGAAATGGATGTTAAAAAAGTTTATGTTTTTCGTAATAGCTGGGGAAATAAAACGAAAAGTGACGATCCTAAAAACGTTATTGTCTTCATAAAATTTAACGACTTAAACTAACAGCCCAAGAGTAAAACTACTGAGATTTATATGGATGTGTGTTTAACTCGAACAAAGTAAGCATTAGGTAAATAAATTGGGGATGCTCTCAAGACGAGAATTTCTTGTCTCTTGTTTGCTTTCATCTTAATCGTGAGGTGAGAGCAAACAAGACAAAATTTTTATTGTTTAAAGGTTTAAATGTGATAACAAAAGGTCATTAAAATATACCTTTATGAGGTACGACGCCGATGGTTTAAAAAGAAGATAAAAACGATTTTTCACACAGAGTGTTCTTAAAACAGAGTATTTTTTCTTAACAGCGTATGCGCTATGAGCGTGGCAACAGCGCCAGACAAAATATGAACTACGGTGGCCTGTCAAAGTATGTTTTATACGTTTTATACCCCAGTCATCTTAGTCAAATTAAAGGGTCAATCTCGGAATCTCACGGAATAAGCCGAACATCTGCACATACCTTTATTTTGGTACAAAAAATACTCTCTTAAAAATCCCCTATGATATCGTGTAAGGATCTCGAAATTTGACAGGTCAAATGTCATAAAAATCAATTTTTGCGAATATCTCATTTATATTACTTTTAATCGCATTTATATTTATTATAAAAGTTGTAGAACACAAAATGTTTAACAAATTTAATTCAAAACATTTACAACAAAATAGAAGGGGCAGAGTGTAAAGCACTTTACTGTATGTACATACCTTAGCACGCAATCAATCGTGATTTTTAGTCTAATATGTTATCTTTTACTAAGGTATTTGCTAAATATCACTGAATTATCTAAGTCGTTTACTTATCTATCAGAAATAAGCTAAGGTATGTACAGGAAGCGTTTTACACTCTGCGCCCTCTATCTCAGGATCCGCCCCCGTAAAAAAGACCCATATTGAATTTGTAGATAATTTTGTTCTCTACAACTTTAATAATAAATATTAATGCGGTTAGAGGTAAAATAAATAAGACATTTGCAAAAAACTGATATTTTTGACATTTATCATATCAAAGTACTTTTTGCTCAAATGGCAGCAAATCCTTCTGGTCCTTTGCCAAAAACATCAGTAGAAATTTCTGTACCAGTTCTTTTCCACCATTAAGTTTGAAAGATGAAATTATGTCTACATCTAAAGGAAAGGCCGAACTATTTGCTAAACAATTTGCTGCCAATTCAACCCTTCATCCACCTGTCAATCATCCAATTCCAACTGTTCCTCCAGTTCCTCACAAAATGCCCAATATTATTTTTAAGGTAAAACACATTAAGCGTATCCTTTCTTCACTTAACACCAAGAAAGTGTCTGGGCTAGATGAAATACCAGCAATCGTTTTAAAAAAATGTGCTCCTGAACTTGCACCTATTTTAACCAGGCTCTTTCGAATTTCTTTTGACACGGGTATATTTCCAGGCAGCTGGAGAGCTGCACGTGTCCAGCCTATTCCCAAGAAAGGATCTAAATCTCTTCCATCCAACTATAGACCCATTTCACTCCTCTCAATGCTTTGTAAAGTAATGGAGAAATCCATTAACTCGCAAATTCTTAGGTACTTGGAAAAACATAAAATTTTACATGACAGGCAATACGGATTTCGTCACAAGAGATCTACAGGAGATCTTCTTTCCTTCGTTTCACAAGTCTCTTGAGTTTCTAGGTGAGTCCCAGATCGTTGCTCTTGATTTATCAATATATGCCAAGTCTGGCATGACGCACTTCTTAATAAACTTCCCTCCTACGGTCTTCCAACTAAACTCTGCTCTTGGCTCTCCAGTTATCTTTCTAATCGACGTATATCAGTCATTGTTGATGGCCACTCTTCAAGCTTTCACGAAATTAATGCTGGAGTGCCACAGGGTTCAGTACTAGCACCAACTTTGTTTCTTCTTCACATCAACGACCTTCTTTCTTCCACAACCAATTCCATTCATAGTTATGCTGACGATAGTACCCTTCACTCCACTTTTCAGGTTCCCAAACCAATCTCTCAACCCGACTTAGAAAGCAAACGCAGAGCGATGCAGAATATCTCTTTCATAGGATCCCAATTTGATATTGGATTGGGGCGCCAAAAATCTCGTTCAATTTAATGCATTCAAAACACAATCGTGTTCCTTGTCGCGAAAAAAATCATCAAACACTCATTCTTTGGTTATAAGTGGCCAGGTTTTGCAGAGAGGGAAACATTTAACCTTGTGGGCATCACATTTTAAAATAACCTTAACTGGCATAAACACATGTATCTATAGCCACCGCGGCTTCAAAAAAGCTTGGATTTCTTTTTCGAGCCAAAAGTATTTTCTCCTTCCAATTTATACACTTTGTATGTGTCCCAAATTCGACCCTCTCTGAAATATTGTTCTCATGTCTGGGGAATGGCATCCCCTACAACCCTCAGCATTCTTGATGCCATTCAAAGAAGGGCTGTTCGTCTTATTAATAATCCTTTACTTACTCAAAGACTTCCTTCTCTTGCCCATCGTCGAGCTGTGGGAGATCTATCGCTCTTCTATAGATACTTTTACGGCTTCTGCTCCGACGAATTATCCAGTATAGTCCCTCCTCTTGCAGCTCCCAACAGAGAAACTCGTGGTGCCGCGCGTATGCATCGCTATACGGTCCAATTGGACAGGTCCCGAACTTTCCATTTCGTTCGTTCTTTTATCCCTAGAGTTTCTAGACTGTGGAACCTACTGCCAGCGGAGGTCTTTCCTTTTCCCTCAAATCTTCAAGTTTTTAAGTCTCGTGTCAACAAACTCCCTCTTACCTCGCTTAAGACACCCACGGTACGTTAGTATTTAGGCTTTCAGCCTTCGTGGATTGTCCAAAAATAAAAAAATCTCTTCTAAATATTTGTGCTGAATTTCAAAACACTTTGTTTAATTGTGATGACTTTGTCAGCCATCTTTATGTACTATTTTATTATTATTTGTAACAAGAAGAAAACACGCACACGTAGCAAAAAAATAATTTTACTGCCTATAAAAAAGTTATAAAACTCGGTTATAATACTGTTTATTAACAAAAATCTATCTATACTAGATAAAAAAAAATATCTATAAGGGCAAATAGAAGTAGTATAAACAAAAAGGGAAAAAACATGTTAAAATAGTATTATGTAGTTCAGCATCATAAAACTGCAATAAATTTCAATAAAATGTTATTGGCTTTTAGAAAGTGTTTGTCGAAGTGTTCTTCCAATTTATTTAATTTAGTACCTACTAAATCTTCTTTAAGGCGGGAGATACCTGTAAACGCTTAAATTTTCATTAACTTCTACGATTTTTTTTTGAGTGGCAGAGTCATTACATATTTTCAAAAATTGGTATACCGGGTGTTGCTCCGTCGAGCGGGACATAGGGAATCGCATATAAATTTTGAAGTGGTCCAATATTGGCTCCCCTAATTATTTTAGAAGAAAATATTATTAGGATTTTTAAAGAGCACGAAAAGTTGTACCCAGTGTACAAATATCAGCTCTTCTCAGTCCGCGAGCTAAGAGATAAATTCTAAAATAAGTTACGAATCTCCTATCTTCTTACCCAACTTGTATTATTAGAAGTTTATAATAAAATAGCAGAAAAATTATTTAACCTCTTACTCTCAAGTTGTCAGATCAATGTCACATCATTCTTAAATGATGAACTACTTAAATCAAGAAAAAATCACTATTATAAAATGGTTTTACCAGGGAGATAGTTATCGAAGAGTAGCGGACATGTTTGCAGCCTATTTTCCCAATTGGCCAATACTAAGTAAATCGACAATAGAACGGACGATAAAAAATTTGAAACTACAGGCACAGTAATCAATAATTGCAAATGTGAAGAAAATCGACGTGATCTTTCGCCAAACGATTTTTTCTATGGGGACATTTAAAAACTAAGCTACCAATAAAAAATATGAAAATTTAGTCCAGCTAAGGAATGCTATTTCCGCTGAATGTGCCAGAATATCGATGTACCAACTAGCCAACGTAAGAAATGAGTTTTATAATCGTTTGGGTTATTGTCTGGCAGTTAATGGAGAAATATTTAAGCATTTGATTAAATCCTGATATTTTCGTCATAAATTGACTTCTAAATGTAGAAAAATTTGTTTTATTGTCTTGCGTAACAGTGAGTGCATGTGTTGGAATTAGCTGTAAACTAAAATGAAATGCGAGGATTCTTTTTAAAATTCCCGTATAAAATTGTTCAGTTTTGGCATTGACTTTATAAATTAATGATCTAAATTGTCACTAATAAATCGATATGGTGTTTTTATTGTTGATTTCTAGAGTACAGGGTGCATAATGAGATACTACGTTGCAGAAGTATTAAGCAGTTTACTCTTTACTGGTTGGTTGAAAAATGCTCAAATTTTCATTTTGGGTGGAACTTACTGTGCTCTTCAATAAGTCCTAATAGCATTTTTTTCTAAAATAATTAGGGGAGCCAATATTTGACTACTTCAAAATTTACATAGGATTCCCTATGTCCCGCTCGACGAGGCAACACCCGGTATAGTATATTCAAATATTAAAATAATATATTATATATAAATTTTTTTATTTTAATTATTCAAACTGGCGGTGGTACGCTAACTTTTTTAGGAAGGTTGGAGGAAGACTTCTTAATCGGCTGGCACTGTAGCATCAGATTCTAGTGATTTAAAAATCAAAAACTATTTTTTTTTGTGTTTATTTATGTCATAATTTGTCAGTAGACCCAGAAAAAAAAGTTAAAAAATAAATAAATCCTAGAAATACAATGCTTGCAAAAATAAAAATATCTTATGAAGAATAAAAGTAAATACTGATTTTTCGTTAACTTTAAAATCGGTGAACCACAGGCAAAAATAAGGTTATGTGTCGAAAGCGCAGACGCAAGATATATTTCTTAAAAGAGGCTGCAAAATCTCTGTCTAAAACTGCTGCCGTAATCGTTATGTTTAATAACGAAAACCAATGCCAAAAAACGTCTGTTATTGTAAGAAGTGCAAAATGTCTCTAATAATTTATTGAATATAGTGACTTACTGACTCTGTAATTATAAAAAAATCCTGAAAATTATGTTCTAAAATTTTAGGAACGTGTTCGTTAAGGATTATTCTAACATATTATAAGAAAAAATTGATATTTTACAGGTATCTCCTCCCTTAAGACAACGATTTTCTAAACTCGTAATTGCTTTTCAAGACTAAGAATATTTTTAACAAAGTATTTTTACAATTGCAAGGTAGTAATTTTATCCTGGAAATCATTTTTAATACTTATTTTTAAGCTGTTCTTTTTTAAAACTTTATTGCTTTTTTATTTTTTACATTAGCCTTGTATTAGTTTATACAGGGTGGACCAGGTTTTTCATGACAAATTTAGACAGTCGATAGGAATTTTTTTAATGAAAAGAATCTAAATAAACATATTTTCTAATCGCTTTGTTTCTACCTTTACTTTTCGTTAACGAAGTAATAATAATAAAAATTAAACAGTTTTTTAGACCATACTTAAACAATAACAAAGTCAACCTACAAATTATATATTTAAACACAACACAATTTGGGGGAAAGAAAATAGTAGAAGAAGTAAGGGTAGTAGAGAGCAGAAGTAAAGTTAAAAAAGTTAAAGGTTTAGTTAAGCCCGTACGGGCTACCCCGGGCGGGGGTACCAAATTAAGTCAGTTTGGTTAAAAAAACAACAAGTTAAGTAACAGTAGTAACAGTATACTTTTTATACTAGATGTTCACAATAGTTAGGATATTAAAAAAATAGATTTTTTTGTATTTTAACACTTTGTATCCCAAAAGTAAAGAGGTATAGGACATATGTTTATATAGACTTTTCTTTATAAAATAAGCTCAGCAATCATAGCCTGTATTTTTAGCAAAAAATTAAATTACACCCTGTATGCTAAATATTTCAACACTCTTTTTACGCCATCGTATTCGAATAGCGATTTTCAGTTATTTGACCTAACTCTAATTCCACTATATACTGTGTGCAAAAAGTCCCGGAACCCTTAATAATTCGCAAATGAGCTCATTTATCGAAAAGTCGTCCAAATAAAGTTTATAGATATATTTTAGGTCTATTTTATAAAAATATGTTTACATGTACAGGGGCATCACAACGAAGATATAGACACAAGTTACCTTTATTTAAATGGAATGGTGTATATTTTATTGGATTTTTAAATTCTCCACAAAATTTTAACATGACTTTGAGTAACATATGCTATACCTAAACTCACTAGTTTAAAAGATACAAGGGTTTAAAAAATATAATGTAAATATTTATTAACTTTTAAAATATGAAAACACTTACTAATAAAAACAGAATTGACACAAAAATAACTTGTAAACACTTAACCTATTTAATTAAATGTTGGAAGTGACCTCCTTAAACGGCTTGACAATGTGCTACTTTGTAATAAAAAGCATTTGTAACATTTTAAATATCGATAAAATACTTTTTTAAACCCTTGTATCTTTTAAACTAGTGAGTTTAGGTATAGCATATGTTACACAAAGTCATGTTAAAATTTTGTAGAGAATTCAAAAATCCGATAAAATATACACCATTCCATTTAAAAAAAGGTAACTTGTGTCTATATCTTCGTTGTGATGCCCCCTTTAGACATATTTTTATAAAATAGATCTAAAATATATCTATAAACTTTATTTGGAAGACTTTTCGATAAATGAGCGCATTTGCGAATTATTAAGGGGTTCCGGGACTTTTTGCACACAGTGTATATTTTTTCGTTTCAATTTCTTTTACCTTTGTTTATTAAATATATCAAGCTTAATGATCTTAACAAAATATTATTTGGCTTTTCTCCAGAATAAAATTAAAAAGTTTCGGAGAAAAGCCAAATAATATTTTGTTTAAATTTAATCTCCCAGAAAACTAATAAAGCATAAAAATCTTAATGATCTAAGACTTCTCAAAAAACTTAAGATATTTGTTTGGATTATGCAAAACAAAGCTTTTATTAATAATGCGTATTCTCTTTTGCGCTAAAGCTACTATTTATGTTTATTCGTCTGTAAGTAAATCGTTTTATGCCTCTTGAATGTTTTTGGGGACAACCTTTCCTCATTGGGTCTGGATGCCTTTATTTGCTTTCTATACTAAAAATTTCCATGCATTTTCTATTAAAGTAACAATGGGGATTTTTGATAGCCAGGAAAAAGCTGAATTGTTGTTTTTTTTTTAATCTATTTTGATTTTTATGTGCTGTAAAAACAAGGCAGGTTTTTGTTGATGTATTTAGAGGTAGTTTATACAGTGCAGTTTTTTAAAGTCCCCCCTTTTATTTTTTAAAAGCAATATTTTAAAGGGGTAAATTTTTTGGAATATGAAATTAATGCATTAATAATTTATTTTAGAGTAAAATTAAGGGATACATGGCGGCTGGGGGCGTTAAATGGAAAGGGGGAGGGGTGGCACATTATTGTGGAGCTCCTGACGAGTACTTTATAACCCTACAATATAAAGTCAATCCCTTTGCCTACTACAAAATAACGGTACTTTAAAAATTACCTGAATACCTTATTTAAACAGGCCATATTTCCGAAACTAATAAAGTTAGATGTACTTAATGTGGTTTTTTCTTAAATCACCTTTTAAGATTTTTTTAATGGTAATATAATATACAGAGTGATTTTGGCTAAGTCGATTAACGACAAAAAGGTGGCGCTAGCAACACTTTTACAAACCACGAAGGCTAAAGCCTAAATACTAACGTACCGTGGGTGTCTTAAGCGAGGTAAGAGGGAGTTTGTTGACACGGGACTTAAATACTTGAAGATTTGGGGGAAGGAAAGACCTCCGCGGGCAGCAGGTTCCACAATCTAGAAACTCTAGGGATAAAAGAACGAACAAAGTGGAAGTTCGGGGCCTGTCCAGTTGGACCGTATAGGGATGCATACGCGCGGAACCACGAGTTTCTCTGTTGGGAACCGTAAGTGGAGGAACTATACTGGACAATTCTTCAGAGCAGAAGCCATGGAAGTACCTATAAAAAAGCGATAAATCCCCCACAGCCCGACGATGGGCAAGAGAGGGAAGCCTTTCTGTAAGTGAAGGATCATTAATGAGACGAATAGCTCTTCTTTGAATAGAATCAAGAATGCTTAGGGTTGTGGGGGACGCCATGCCCCAGATATGAGAACAATATTCCAAGGGAGGTCGGATTTGGGACACATATAAAGTGTATAAATTAGAAGGGAAAATACTTTTTGGCTCGAAAGAGAAATCCAAGCTTTTTTGAAGCTGCCGTGGCTATAGATACAATGTGTTTATGCCAGTTAAGGTTACTTTCAAATGTGACGCCCACAAGATTGAAGGTGTCTCTTGCTCTGTAAAACCTGGCCGCTCATAAGTAGAGGATGAGTATTTGATGACTCCTTTCGCGACAAGGAACATGATTGTGTTTTGGATGCATTAAAATGGACGAGATTTTTAGCGCCCCAATCCAATATTAAATTAAGATCCTGCGAAAGAGATATCTGCATCGCTCTGCGTTTGTTTTCCAAGTCAGGTTTAGTAATGGGTTTAGGAACCTGAAAACTGGAGTGAAGGGTACTATCGTCGGCGAAACTATGAATGGAATTAGTTGTGGACGAGAGAAGGTCGTTGATGTGAAGAAGAAACAATGTTGGTGCCAGAACTGAGCCCTGAGGGACTCCAGCATTTACTTGGTGAAAGCTTCGAAGAATGGCCGTCCACAATAACTGATATACGTCGATCAGATAGATAACTAGAGAGCCAAGTACAGAGTTTAGTTGAAAGACCATAGGAGGGAAGTTTATTAAGAAGTGCGGCATGCCAGACCTGGTCAAAAGCATTTTTAGGGTTGTCTTGGTTAAAGAATATCATAACTATATACTTCCTTCAAATAAAAACTACTCGGGGTTGTCATTTTAAAACTGAAGCAAGATTGTTGTAAAAATTTTATTTATCACAATTATTAGTTGGAAGATGTACAAAACAAAGCTTTTTAATAGTATAATATTTTTATGATGTTATGTTAGACCTTCTGGACATCTCTTAGAGCCAACCTTGCTGAGGCGTCTAGGATCCTATTAATGGAAATCTCCCTGGTACAGCAGATGTTAATAAAAACAAGAGTTTTGGTGCTCTGCGTCCGGCATTTCCAGTGTATTCTTCAGTACTTTCTTTGTGAAGATTTCAGTTCTCGATAGTCCTGCACGATAGTAGCTTTAATGTGGATATTTTCAGCACGGTGATCCAACTACCCCATAAAACCACAATGTGTGTGTCCACGGATGAACTTGACTATACCTGTAAAAAATATTTTTTAATATTTAAAAAAGTTATTCTTCATAAAAATTTTGCTTTATCCAAAATGCCAAAAGCTATAACAAAAATTTTCTAGGATTTATGGTGGTTCATGACTGCAACATCAGAGACTTTATAAAATGAAAATTTTGAGACTACCTAATTAAATAGCAAAAGTACTTAGGAGCGTGTAACATAAAAATTTTCTATTTGATTATGATTCTCAGTAAAAAGCCGAGGGTAAACTAACTAGTAAATAATTCCAAAATATGTGTTTTGACGGTTTAATTAAAATATATTTTTTTAGAACAAAAGCTTTTAAAACAATCACGTCTGACTTACTAATATTTAAATCCAAATCCGGTAGTATAACGCGCGCCTGAGGGGCGACGCGTTCTCCATTCTATTCTCCATTTCTACAAGCAGGATCGCACTAATCTTACTCGTTGGTTTCTCTCTTCGAGCCTCCACACTTTCTTCTGTCAAGTTTATTACCATTTATGTGGTGTTCGTTATTTCCAGCACTTGTGACCATGGTGGTGCCGACGTCTTCTTCAAAACTCCTCCTCGGCCGGCAGTCATCTTACTTTATGGCTATCTAGTCAACCTTCTTAATCTCCTTAGTACCTTTTTTTTTTTAACTTTATAATCTTGCATTGTGGAAGGAAAAGGCTCTTTGCTCCCCCGGCCCGCCGGATACGCACCTTCCCAACGTTTTTGCAAAATAAATAAGGAAATACCTTGATACTCCACTATAAAACCAAGAATTCTTGGTTTAATAATACAAAAACCTATATTTTTTAAGTGAAAGAAATAAATATAAATTGTTTTGACTCAAAATAAATATATTTTTTAGTTTTATTTTTGTAAAGTTTCATTGTCTTTTAACAAAAAAATAATATAAATCAACAAGAATTCCATTCCAAAGTAAAATTATGTTTGTGCAGTAGAGGCTGACCCTGTTCAGCCCTATTGACCCCTATGAACTGTCGGTCGCCTGCAAAACAAAATAAAGAAAACCCCCAAAAAACCCAAAAATTCTAATTAAATAACGACGTTTCGGATTGCAAGTCTGCCACCGTTGTCAAGATTAAAAAGTTAAGTTAAAAAATAAAAATAAAATATTAACTAATATTTAAATTAAAAATGAATTAAAATTTAGATTATTTTTTGTATCTCAAACTGAAAATAGTTTGACATATGTGTCATGAGTGACATAAGTAACTGGTGTATTTATTATTTGTAAGACAAAAAAGGTAATAAGTTGGTTGATTTTAGTTTTCCTGAAGATACTTCAGTATCGAGCAAAGGCAACCAAGTGTTATTTAAATTAACTGAAATTGATGCTACACAATTATCTTTATTTAATAATATATACGCACTTTCTTTGATTTTGCGTTTTTTAGAACAAGTTTCCTTTGCTAAAAATACTCGAAGCATCCCAGTTTATTCTATGATTGTTATCAAATGCGTGTTGGCAGATTTTTGATTTATGAAATTCTGTGTTTTTAATGTATGATCTGTGTTCTTTTATGCGTTTAGCTAATGGTCTACAAGTTTCACCTATATAAAACTTATCGCATTCGCAAGGTATTTTATAAATGACATTTTTTGTATTTTCATTTAAGTTGTATGGTTTTGTTTTTGTTAATTGAGATCTAATGGTGTTTTGTGTTTTAAAGATTGTTGCGAATATTAAATTTATTTCCTATTCGTTGAATTTTATTTGGTATACAATAGCACTTCAAAATCAAGAACTTAGAATAATTTTCATGTTTTTACTCTTATATCTATAGGTATAAAATAACTTAATGATATTCATGTAGATTGAGGTCAGTGTCAGGTTTGTTGGAACTGCATTCCTTTCTTTGTTGTCTTACATAATATACTGTATTTTTAGGATGTAGGTTAATGACACTTTTGTTTTCATTAATAGGAAAAATATAATATTGATATATAGAGTGTCCCTAAAAAAATAAATTATATTTTAGTTATTTATATGTGGGTTCAAGATTTGTTATGATAATTATAGTTCTATACAGAGTGTATCTAAAAAGTAAATAATCATTTAGTATTTAAATAAATTTGTCTGGTTGTCTGTCTGTCTGTCTGTCTGTCTGTCTGTCTGTTTGTTTGTCTGTCTGTCTGTCTGTCTGATTAGGACTTTTGTGGGTTATATTAAAACATAAAATAATATTTTAATTATTTATTAAACAACGAGTTATTATACAAAAAAAATATACATTGGCTAATGCACATATACATATTTGTTTTTGTGAAAAAAACACCGAACATTTGAAGGCTTCAATTTTGGTTGTTCTTCTAATTCTATTACTGGACAGGATGCGTATGTTCTAATGTAATTAGCCTTTTCTTTTCCTTTAACAAACACTTTAGGCTGTTTAAATGTTGGTTCCCTAACTATGCTTGGAAATTGGTGCAGGGGTGTAAAACCACTCTGACCAATCAATACAATGATGATTGGTTTGGAGCCATTTAACTTGTTTATATATATCAGGTGATAATAATTTTATATTAAACGGTTGTTTAAAAATGAAATGTGATACTTGTTGTCCATTATATGCTGCTAACTCTTTCGGTATAAATTTATTATTTTCAGTTTTAAATCCTTGCACGTCTATTACCATACACATACTTATAACAACTGATTTTATTTATGCTAGAAATACATTTATTATGGATTAAAGACACAAGCTGACTATAATTGCTTAACTATTTTTGTTAGTGGATTATAACTAAAAATTTTATCGTGTAGAATAAGACAGTAAACAGAAGTGTTCTTTTTAATGTTTTCGTTTGTTTCGAATTCAACTCTCATAACTACCGAACCAGTTTGAAGTGATTCCTTTTGGTGAGAACAGTCTATGTGTGCTATAGGACAAATATTTTTAAAGTCTTCAGGAGAGAATATTGGTTCATTTGGTAGACCATAATAGGAAGTTCTAAAATTTGCAAACATGTCATAAAGAGCTGAAAATTTATTTTCTTTAATATTTAAATATAGGTCATGATAGGGATATCTTTCAGAATTCAAAAAAATTCTTATATTGGTTAGATCAACATTATCAAAGTGGCTCATATCTTTATTCGCTTGACCTTTCCTATCTACTTGGAACGCAATTATTGCGTGCCTGGAAGATTCTAGACTGCTTGTAGTTTTAACGGGCCATGTATGACGTGTTGTTTCGGGTAATGAAGAGTATTCAACAAGTTCCCAACTTCTGAAACCTATTAAGAGTTCTTTGTTTGATTCCAGTATTTTTGTTAAAGCAAGTTGTTGTGGAATATCAACCATAATATGGGGTACTTTCCAAAATAATTTATCAATTAAAATTTTTGGAGTTTCCATAACTGCTGATTTGGGTTCTGTATCATCCTTATAATATACTGCGTCTAAATCATTGCTAGCTCTAATTAAGACCAGTTCTTGTTTCATATTTAAAATAATTTTTTTATAATCCTCAAAAAATCCTAAAAGCATTTTAAGAGGTATGGATACATTAAATTTACCATTTTTATCTACTAAAATTCTTTCGTCTTCTTTTCTATTAGGAAACCATCCTGCATTTTGTAATTTTACACTTTCATTACTATTAAAAGAGAGATATGCCTTAAGTGTGGATGTTAAACCTACGTTTCTAACAGAATCTACAGTCACTCCGTTTAATTCGTATCTAATTTCTCTAAATAAAAATGCAATACCATTATTAATGAATCTTAATTTTTTCGTGTACGTTGACTCCTCATTAGAAAGAGTTCCTTCAATATATAAAACACTTTCTGAAGGTAAAGTATAGGTATCAAGCTCTTGAATGGGTATTCGTATTTCATCGTTATAATCAAACTTTGAGGATATAAATGGTTGATATAGATGTACTTCTGAACTAGTAATGGAATTATCAACGTAAAGTTTTTCAGTAATGTTTAAAATATTCATTATTTTAGAACTGTATAGCCTAGGGACTGTAAAAATTGCCTATTTCTTCGTGTTAACTGTTTGGTGTTCTTTTTTATACTGTTGTTATTATTTACAATCTTTTTTTTATAATGTTTCTGTTTATTGTTGATAGAAAACGATAATAAACTAGGAATAGGACTCTGATTATATCTAATAACCATATTAGAGATTATTGTTTTTTAAATGTAACCTTACCGTTATGGATTCGTTTCGAAAATTAATAAGATCACCGTTTTGATCCACTATTTTTATAGTTATGTTGTTGATCGTTTTGACGCTGACTGGAAAATACAGAATGGGTAGGGGTGATTCTACTATTTTATATCCTGGTGGAACGATAGGAAAAAACTGGTGAATTATGTGAACAGGTTTTCCATTATTGAACGATCCGATACAAATATTACAGTCAACGCAAATAGCGTTAACCTTAGAAATATTTACAATATGATCTGATTCAGTAGAGACGTTTGCTAGTATCAGTTTTTTTTCAAAACCTAACAGTTTACCTATTGTGTCGTTCTTTGTAAAATCTATTTGTCGGTTACATTTAATTTGACATTTTAATGTGTTTAAATTTGCCTTTAGTATAAAAGTTATTGGTTCCGTAATATTTTTTTTCCTAATTCTTTTTTTATAAATGTCGATAAATCACTAATATCGTAAGTTCCTTCAGGAATAATAATAACTTCATCACCTATATAAATTTTATTATGACCATTTTCAACATTTGGTATACTCATAAATGATTCAAAATCTGCTAATCCCAAAAAATATTCCTTGTTATCGTCTAAATAAATAGGTGGATTAAAATCAGCTGATAATACGGAACTATTTCCTGTTATAGTGACTGTTGTAGACATTGCGTTAATCGATTAAATGCTAATTTTTTCTCCTTTCGTATTCTTATATAGAAATCTTAAAGTTAACTGTCCGCAGTTGTATGGGTTACTTATTTGTTGAGCATTATATGTGTAATATACTAAAGGAATATTATTGCTTGAGTGAAAATATTTTATAAGTTCGAGAGGTGCTTTCAGATTTCCATACGAATCAAAATAAATTATTTTATCTTTATTTTTTATGTAGCCAGTCCAATGAGTACCCTTGTTTTTTTACTATCCAAATTAACTATTCCACATTCAACTAATTTAATTTTTTTTGGGAGATTGTCCCTCATAAAAACACCTCTAAAATTTGGTATTTTTAATTTTTTTGCATATTTTAATAAATCGATATTTGTTAAAGCTCTTTGTGGAAATCTTAACGAAGTTTTTTTTTTTCCTACAGTTTTTTTAATAGAGCTTCCTTTATATGGTTTAATAAATAAACCCTTTCCTTTTGAAACACCTCTTCCTTTTTTAAAAGGTTTAATAAATAAACCCTTTCCTTTTACATTAGCTTCTAAGACTTTATTATGACGCTGAGTTTCTTCTAACAATTTTTTGCTGCTTTTGAATCGTTTATAACTTTTGCAATAGAGGCAGCAGTTCCTCCTAAAGTACCGAGAGCCCCTAAAAGTGGAAATAATAAAGGTAAAAAACCACCAATTTTTTAGGTGTTTTTAAAAACTACGTTTTTTAACTCTTCCATTCTTTTTTGCTTTTATTCCCATTCCAAGTTTTTGTTTAGCCTTCATAATTCCCTGATACAGATAATGCTGAGATTTTTCACCGATAGTAGAATCTCTCGCTTTTACCCTTTTCAGGCTTTTTCTGATAAAATCCCTGTCTGCTTCGTGTCTCTTGACTAAATCGTCAGACTGAGCGTACGCTATGTCGTGCTCTTTACACGCAGCGTCCAGTGGATTAACACCTATATCCCCTCGTTTTAGTCTTTTTCTAAATGTGTGCCAGGACCGCAAAACTGGTATCCTGGGATGTGAAGTTGCAACCGGTAAGTTATTAATAAATTTATTTACTAAACCCAAACCTTTGGGTGCTCGCTTATTAGTACTAACGTTGTGATGTTTATTAATCAACATTATATAGCAACTAATTAAAACTAGGTATTTAACAGTCTATAAATACTACTCGTATAAGATTAACCTTATTAGTATGTGTTTAAGATGAGAATAGAAAAAGCAATCCTTTTCTTTACCTGTTTCAAACCACGATGAAAAAAATTTAATTACACAATTTAAAAAACATGGTAATTTATTTTGTGGGGGCTCCAAAAGGTGTCTTACTGTAGGAAGTTCGGGTAGCGGTAAAACAAATGCAGTTCTTACATTAATAGAACATCCAAACGGTATTCGATTTGAAAATGTTTACGTATATTCAAAGTCCTTATTTCAACCAAAGTATAAATATTTAAAAGCTCTGTTAGACCTATAAAAGAAATCGGTTACTTTGAGTATGATAATGACGAAAATATTATTTCACCCCACAACATTAAACCAAATTCTGTCATAATATTTGATGATATTCCCTGTCAAAATCAAAGTGTTATTAGAGACTATTTTACTTTTGGAAGACATAAAAATACAGACTGTTTTTTTATATTTCAAGGGTATTCCTCGATCCTTAAGAGACTTATACGCGAAAACGCAAATCTGTTAATTTTGTTTAAACAGGACTATCTTAATTTAAAACATATTTATAATGATCACTGTATGAACGATATGTCATTTGAACAATTTAAAAATCTTTGTGCACACTGCTGGAAAGATAAGTATGGTTTTGTTGTAATCGACAAGGATTGTGAATTAAATGCCGGTAGATATATGAAAACAGTTCGATTCGTTTATTTACTTATAAAATTAAGACACATTTAGTTTTTACACATAGTAAACGATAAGTATCTAAGATGAATAAACGTCTAAAGCAAGAGTTAATTAAATCAAGAAAAGCAGTAAAAGAAAAATATCAAAGTCTAAAAGCGGAATCTTCAACAGCACAGTCAGAATTGGAAAAGGCGTACCGACCTATAACACAACCACTACAAAAGTTAATTTCAACTATTACAAAAACGGAACCAATAGACTTGGAGTTAAAAACTGAACCTGTTAAATATGAAAGTTCTACCCCCAAAAAAACTGTAAAAAAACAAACTGGAAAAACTCCTGTCTTACCCACTGAATTACCATCTTTTTTGATAGTAGTATTCCATCGGTAAGTCAAATTCCTGGAGTACAAGAAACAAGTATTATAGCTGAAACTTCAGCTCCATCTAGTGCAGAGAATACTATAGAAAATCTAAATTTATCGGACATTTTGGAACAGACTAGACAAACAATTCAAGAATACGTTGATACCCCTGCTTATAAAGAGTGGTTGGAAGATTTCGATAAATTACCCCGAAGTTATATTGACGGAGGTGTCAAAGATGCAGAACATAAATTTGATCATAATTATGGAATAGTTCATGATTATGAGACTAATAAATTTTATTAGGTTTGACAGGAAGACCCGTCGAAATAATAAACAAAGATGTTAAGGTAGAAGGTATACTATATCCCGGTACTATCGGTTTATATGAACTACTTTTTAAAAAATCCTTTGGGGTATAAAAAGAAGATTTAGATAATTATATGGACATTTTAAAAAGAACTAATGCATACCGTAGAAATCACGATCCTAACGAACAAGTGCAGGGAAATGCATCCTACAAGTACGTTAACATTATAGGTCCTTACTTGCTACAAAAAGGAATAACAAAAGGTAAATCTCTTAGACCGGCAGCACAGAGACTAGTAAATATATTTAATAGACCTATAGCTCCATACAGACAGGGAAGAGAAAGAAGTAAAAGCACAACTGGAACTGGTATTATTTTAAAGGAGCATAAACCAAATACAGATTATGTATATTGGGATAATATCAATGAACTTGTTGACAGACTTCGTTTGCTAATGGCATCTCAAAGGGCTGGCAATACAGGTCATAATAATGAAATCATTTCCATTCTAGAAGAACTTAAAGAAGCTAAGGTAATACTATAAAAGCATTTGTTTTAGAAAAATATTCTTAGTTCTAGTCAAGAAATAAACAATGACAGTAAGTAAATTTGGGACTCATATTTTGCATGCACCAAAAAATAATTTAATATATTACTGTATATTACCTATGATTGGTGAAGACCAAAATAACACCATTAAGCTGCGAAATGGAGAGAAAAGAGGTTGTTACGTTATTAATGGTGAGAGCATAATTTTTAAATTTCCCTTACCGGAAGCTGAAATTAAGAGCGTAAAGTGTCATTCAGCCTTGGAATTTCTTATTAATAATATTAAATTTAAAGTTAGTGAGCTAATAGGTCATAAACTATCAGATGGAGATACCATTTCCCTTATAAAGGAGTCCAATCTACCCCGTATTTTATTTGTAGGAATAGTTTTAAAGTGTGAGATAAAAAATGAAAATGAATAAGATAAAGGAAGAAGTAGTTTCTGAATTACATAAGTCAGCTCGAAGGAGATTTAAAAGAAGACGTATAATTGTACGAGGGATTGCAGATTTACTTGAAGTCGATTTGGTTGAGATGCTTCCCTATGCAAAAATTAATAAGGGTTATAAATATATATTGGTAGCTATAAATGTTTTTCAAAATTTGTATACGCTTTACCGGTAAAAAGAAAAACAGCTGAAGATGTAAGCAATGCTATGGAAAAAATTTTAACCACCATGAAACGCTCGTACATCCCCAAAAATATTCACTCAGATAGGGGTATGGAATTTTTCGGTAAACCCTTTCGCAAGTTAATGGAAAAATATAATATAAATCATTACAGTACGTTTTCTAATATGAAGGCTGCAGTCGTCGAAAGAGTAAACAGAACATTAAAAAATAAAATGTGGAAAAAATTTAGCATGCAAGGGAATTATAAATGGTTGGATATTTTACCAGAAATAGTAAGGGAATATAACAACACGAAACACTCGACAACGGGACTTAAACCAATCGAGGTTACGAAAAAAAACGAAAAAGAATTATTATTAAACGTATACAGTCCCATAAAACTTTTCGATTCACGTGGTCATTTATTCAAAGTAGGTGATTCCGTAAGAATCGGTAAGTATCGAACGATATTTTCTAAAGGATATACTCCTAATTGGTCAAATGAAATATTTACAATAAGAAAAGTAAATAATACGGATCCCATAACTTACTTGTTGCGAGATCAAAGAAATGAAGAAATTCAAGGTAGTTTTTATAGGGAGGAACTACAAAAAGTTAAGCATTCAGACGTTTACTTAGTGGAAAAAGTTTTAAGACGAAGAGGAAATAAATCATACGTTAAATGGTTAGGTCTAGATAACTCTCATAATAGTTGGATATTAAATAGTGACTTAGTTTAATAAATAAAAAACATATATAAGAAAACAATTGTTTTATTTAAATCTTTCTATAAAAATTTTATTTCTAAAATCTACATCAAAAATATCTTTAAGAATAATTTCAGTTTTTTTAATTCTTCTTCTAAAGTGCATTCTGTTGGAAAATTCTTTATAGTCCCACTCTCTTGATTTTTGTATGCAAACTGCCACACAACCATAAGATGCACCTTATTTTTGGACTCGTCAAACGATACTGATTTCATCATAATACCTTCGTCTAGGAAATTTAAGTTTGTATTCCAGTATGTATGGATAGATTGTAAGCAGTTCCATCATTGTGCTAACATTTTCATTGTACTGGCTTTGTTTGAGTGTCATCAAGTTGTTAGAAACGTTCGTTAACAAATCACCTGCTTGACTATTAACGTTTGCTTTTATTTGATTAAAAAACTTTTCAAACTGTTGTTTTTTATTATTTCAATGCGATATTCTATAAGCGGTATCAAATCCCACATTTTACAAATACTCTCACAGCCCAAATAAACATAATTATTATTATCGTGTTTTATCTTCACCACATTATAGTCATCAATTTTGTCAAAGTAAATAGTTATATTGTTAAATCTAATTGGAATATCAAAGTAGCCACTTGAAAAAAAGTAACTTGATATTGTCCCCTGATGATGTAAAAAACACTTCCAATCTTCTTCAGATAAAAATATAGGTCCACTCGATTTAGAGCCGAGTTCAATGCACGGTGAAAAGTCGTACTCAAGTAGTCCTATGTTAATAAATTTTGTGCACGAGTTATTTAAATAATACTGTTTACCATTAATGACAAAATTTTCGTTGGGCACTATAAAATTATGTGTCATGTCACCACCGTCGCCGACAACCGATTCACTAAATGACTTTAACATTTTTCTTTTAAATTTTACACTAGCTTAATTTTTTAATGATATACCTTATATAACATTTAAGTACAAGGTCTCAAAGAGAAGGGGATACTTTTTAAAAATGTTATTTTTATTTTGCAAAAATAATCCAATCAGTAAAAGACAAATAGTAAATAATATACCAAAAGACGTGCATAAAATATAACATATTGTGAAATCGCAATACTCGTTTACACAACTTTCACGTAACGGCAGCCAACTCGAATTAAAACTTGTCCTATTTGCATAAGAATAAATTATCTTAAAGTATTTAAAATCCTTTGTCTGTGAACTATTTAAAGAATACATAAAAGATGGTAAATCACCATTAATCCTGGTTATTAGCATACTATTACAACACTGTACCTCGGTAATATTATTATTATTTAAACATATTTTTGTCTCTGCTATTTTCGGTTGATAGTGAATATATAATATATTAGCCGTCGATAGCCAATAAAGCACTGAGAAGTTCATTGTTTTAAATAAAAATAATAAAAAACTACCAGCAATAGCGGTAAGCCACCAAACAAATAATTAATAACTTTTCGTTCGGACTCGTCAGTTCGATGATACGTTTACTTGTCATCAAAATGTCAACCAGACTACACTTTCTCATATATTTGTAATGTTCTTTTATGGGACAGTCCCCCTTCTCCCATTTAAAAATTTCAACACCACAATAAACACATCGACAAACGTCTTTGTATTGGGTAAAATAAAATCCTGCCTTAGCTAATTCAATAGGGCTAACTAAACCTTTCCAATTTGTAAATGTTAATAATCTTTTTCAAAACTAGTATCACTCAACAGCGGCGAATCTAAACTTTCCAAGCACATTTTGTGAGCGCACACTGTTAGTAAATAAAATACTGCCTGTTCAGACTT
>JACEGR010006350.1:5000-61792 GCA_014170235.1 Listronotus bonariensis
GATTTATTATTGAAAATGGAAAAGTACAGCCTTCGGAAGAGAAAACAATGGCCATAAGCAGATTTCCTAAACCGACTACTGTTAAACAGATACAATCTTTTTAGGACTGACGGGTTATTTCCGAAAATTCATTGCTTCATATGCAATACTAGCTAGGCCGCTAAGTGACCTGTTGAAGAAAGATAGAATATTTCAGTTCGGAGAAAAGGAAGAAATTGCTTTTTTGAAGTTGAAAGAACTTTTAACAAAAGAGCCAGTATTAAGCCTATATAAGCAGGGAAGCGAGACAGAACTTCACACAGACGCAAGCAAGCTGGGATATGGAGCTTGTCTGATGCAAAAATCAGATGTCGATCACAAATTTCATCCCATATATTATATGAGCAGAAAAACTACTCCGGCGGAGGAACAATACAGCAGTTACGAACTTGAAGTACTCGCTGTTATTCAAGCTGTTAAAAAATTTCGAATATACTTACTTGGTTTCCCATTTCGAATTGTGACGGATTGTTCGGCGTTTCAGCGAACCATGGATAAAAAGATCTTACCACAAGAGTGGCTAGATGGGCTTTACTTTTACAAGAGTATCAGTACGAAATAGTACACAGAAAAGGTACGCAGATGTCACATGTGGATGCACTCAGCAGGTATCCCATAAATGTAATGCCGATAAATGAAATTATTACCACTGAAAATGGACTTGTTAATCGTATTAAATTAGCTCAAGACTCAGATGAATATGTGCAAGCTATCAAGAAAATTTTAGAGACACAGGAAAGTTATGAAGACTATTTTCTAAAAAATAATATACTATACAAGTATGAATCTGGAAAAGAATTGGTAGTAGTTCCAAAAGCAATGCACATGGAGATAATTAAGAGAAATCATGAAATTGGACATTTTGCGATAGCCAAAACTGAAGAGGTTGTTAAGAGGGAATTTTATATACCAAAATTAAAAGAGAAAATACAAAACTGCGTAAGAAATTGTGTTCCATGTATTTTGGGAAATAAAAAAGAGGGTAAAAAAGAAGGCTTTTTACACCCAATATCGAAAATGGAAGGTCCTTTACATACTTATCATATTGACCATCTAGGACCCTTACCTAGTACCAACAAGAATTATAAACATATACTGGTAGTGATTGATGATTTTTCCAAGTTCACGTGGCTTTATGCTACAAAATCTACAACAGCTAAGGAAACGGTGGATTGTCTGAAAAAACAACAAAAATTTTTGGTAATCCTGCCAGGATTATTAGTGATCGAGGAACCGCTTTCACTGCAGAAGAATTTGAAAATTATTGCTCAGATGAAAATATAAAACATATTCTTATAACCACGGGAGTTCCGAGAAGTAATGGACAAGTAGAGAGGATTAACCGTATCATAATTCCAGTAATTACTAAGCTCAGCCTTGATAATCCGGAGAAGTGGTTTAAGTTTATTGACAAGGTCCAAAGAGCTTTGAATTGTACCATGCAAAGGAGCATTGATACTAGTCCATTTGAAATCCTATTAGGTACAAAAATGAGAAATAAGGAAGATGTCTTGATCAAAGAATTACTAGATAAAGAAGTGATAGCAGAATTTAATGACAATAGAGAGAGAATAAGAGAAGAAAGTAAAAAGCAGATATTAAAAATACAGGACGAAAATAGACACCAATATAACCTAAGAAGGAGAAAAGCTAGGCAATACAAGGAAGGAGATCTTGTCGCCATTAAAAGGACTCAGTATGGCCCAGGATTAAAATTAAGAAAAAATACCTAGGACCATACGAAATTGTTAAAGTCAAAGGAAATGAAAGATATGATGTAATAAGGGTAGGATATCATGATGGTCCAATGCGGACTTCTACGTGTTCGGAATACTTAAAACCATGGGTCGAACATAATAGCGAATCCGAGTCGGATTCATAATCAGGATGGCCGAGTGTAGGAAGTGCAAAAATATTTAGTTATGTTAATTATTTAAAAAAAAACGATAAATTTATTTTATTTTATTATATTTATTCATTCCCCGCTAACTACGGCTATGTGTAATGCCTCAGGGTTATCGCGAGAGGGCGTTTGAGGGAGAGCGGAGAAAAAGACGGATCGCGAGATCAGTGGTTGTTGAGTTTTGAAAGCTGACGTAAGACGAAAAACCACCGATTACAATTTTGGGTGCTAACGACGATAATCTTACCCAAAAAACGACGGAAGACGAAAGACGGCCAAGTTGGGCAAAAGATAAAGAAAGAACGACGTTGTGATTAAGACGATTCCGCAAATTTGTTAAGTTTTCGTAAAATCCTAGAATTACACAGAACCTTTTGTGAATACCCCATTTTTGCATTCTAAATAAACCTGTTTAAAGAAACGATTCCCGCTATCATTTAGAAGAAACCCTAGACACAAATAAAAAGCCTACATATATATATATATATATATATATATATATATATATATATATATATATATATATATATATATATATATATATATACCCCGCTATCCTTTTGACGTCCGATGGTATGCCCTCGCCATACACAACGGCGTCGTATATCCGGACGCTGCAAATTTTCGGACGCCGTTGTGTATAGACAGGGTGTTCGGAAAATGCGTTAGAAAATTTTAAGGGGTCATTCTGCAATAAAAAATAATATTATTGAGTCCTTTAACAAAATGTCAAAATCTCCCTGTTTACCAAGTTACAGGGGTTAAAAGTTCAATTTTTATTTTTGTTTTTTGCCATATTGCATTTATTTTTTAATCAATCTAGTTGACATTTGGCACACGAATCGAGCTTTGCAGATTTTAAAATTTTAAGATAAAAGTACTTTTTTTAATACCGCCAGAGGGCAGTTTACCTGAAACTTAAAATGTATTTTCATCATAATTTTTTTATTTTGACAGATGTCGCAAAGCGGGAGGCGCCATTTTATAGACAATTAAAAACTTAAAAAATAAGGTACTCTTTATTAAAGAAAGTCGATAAATCCCACCGTTATATATATATATATATATATATACATATATATATATATATATATATATATATATATATATATATATATATATATATATATATATATAAAGATGGGTCCAAATTTAATTCATTCTGAAAGCGATGCCGCCAAGTACACAAAAAATGATAAAGTAAGGAAGTTTAGATACAGGGTGTATTTTTTTTCGAGCCATATAAAAAAATTAAGTTGATGATAGTTTCTTGAAAACAAACGTCAGGTATAAAATCTAAAAATACCATCATGTAGTAGCTAAAAAGTGCCAATGAAAAAGTGTTATTAGTTTTTTCATATCTCTTCAAATAAAGTCAGAAAACAATAAAATCGATATAGTCAAATTTTCGTTTTTGCCAAATATCTCAGCAGGCCATGAAAATTTGTTAAGTTTTTAAACGGCATGTAAATAAGCTTTTAAAAAACACAACTTTTTCTAATTTAACCTTAGCTGTATCTCCAATAGGTACTGAGATTCCCATGCTTAGGATCCTTATCTTGGACACACTGTATATATACAGGTTGTTCATTTAAAAACTTTCCACTCAAGCTCATTTAAAGATCTTTTTAATGGTAAAATAATATACAGGGTTCTTAAATAAAAAAATATGTACTTTTTCTTCTACCCTGTATATTACTACCAGTATCACCATTAAAAAGACCTTTAAAAGAGCTTTAAGAAAACACCACATTAGGTACATCTAACTTTATTAGTTTCGGAAATATGGCCATCCAAATCAAGTATTAAGGTTATTTTTAAAGTACCGCCATTTTGTAATAGGTGAAGATATTGACTTCATATTCTAGGGTTATAAAGTACTCGTCAGGAGCTTTAAAATGATGTATCACTTCTCATTTAAGAATTTTGCGGTGGTGGCCCTGATGGTTAAGGGGTTAAAGGGGCGCCGTCCAATTTTTTATAAAAACGTTCCCCCTCAATAAATATCTTGACGTGTTTCGGCGATTTTCTCAA
Organism: Listronotus bonariensis; assembly: GCA_014170235.1. Taxonomy (NCBI): domain Eukaryota; kingdom Metazoa; phylum Arthropoda; class Insecta; order Coleoptera; family Curculionidae; genus Listronotus; species Listronotus bonariensis. Next base: position 8,977 of record JACEGR010006350.1, read on the forward strand.
ATCTGTCTCGTTTCGAAGATAACTTGAGTGGAAAGTTTTTAAATGAACACCCTGTATACATAATAGGGACATTTGCCCCGTTCCCGCACAGTTCGTCGATATGTGTACAAAAATTCCAAAATTGTTATTTTTATAATAACTTAAAAGAGCTGCATTTTTACTCACTGATAACCAGATAATAACATAACAACTAGTTTTTTTTTACTTTGCCAATATAGAAATATGCAGATTTATCTGTGGTTCTTTTTATAATACAGAAATATACCTCGCCATTTATTGTTTTTATTTTTAAGTTTAAAGGTTAACTACAATTATTATAAGAAGCTGTTATCTATTGTTTTTAATAATAATATAGAAGGGTTGTATTTTATTTAAATAAAATACTTTTATATGTACGATTTTTATTTATGAAATTATATCTTTTTAAAATCTGTCTTGCAACAAGCTTAAAAGCAACAAAGTTTAAAATTTGATATGGATTTTTAAAAATACGTCGAAAATCATATTTTTCCGTTGTGGGCTCATTTTAATTGTGAAAAAGAAGAGGACAAATATTTTTATATTAATTAGCTGCTACCGTCTGCAATTTTCTGTGAAATTTATTTTTAGTTACGAGATGTTCCGAAAACAAAAGAAATATATGAAACATTTTAAAAACACTAAATTTACTAAAATTTGCTAGTTTAAATATTATTGATATTTTCCTTAGTATTTGTTTATGTTGTTACGTAATTGTAAACAAATATTATTAAAAGTAATTTTTAAAAGAAAAAAATATCTTTAATGAGTGGTTTAGAAATATGGAATCTAACGGATTACATGTGTGATTATTTATATACATAAGGACAACTAGGATCCCAAGCCAAATTTGATGTAGCTAGCTCATAGGGTTATAAAGATATTAAGGTCCAAAGTCGTCAATTTTCCACTGACTGGCTGATTGACAGATAGATCAAAAACTAACCCACTTCCAGATGACCTAGAAAGATGAAATTTGAAATCCAGCTTGGTAATGGTGTGTAAGTGTAGGAAAAACTTGAAAATAAAAAAGTTAAGGGGTTAAGAGTCCCCATACAAGAAAAAAATTAATTCTAGTATTTAAACCGTTACAAGTAGATATTTAAAACTATTTCAATTTATGTGTTTTTATATTTGCTATAAAACAGATATATAAAAATGAAATTAGGTCAGAAATTAAGTGGTATCCCCATACAACAAACTTGTAATACGTGAAAATAAAAAACCTTTTACAAGATTGTTATATCGCCCGGACTTGGCTAATTTAGGCTTACACAGAAAGCGTGTTAAAAAGGTAGCAGATAATGAAAGGGCAATACGCACTGTTATTTCTAAGGTTTAAGAAAATATAGACAATAGCATAAAAAACTACGCAGCGGAAACGCAAAAAAATAATCTAAATACCTGCCTAGTTTTTTAACAAAAAGTAATGACAAAAACATAAATGTAAAAAAGGGAAGCCAAGTTCAATACTAAAATTATGTTTGGCTGTAGGCTTCGCCGCAAAAAGAATGAAGATCTAAATGAGTGCTAAGTTCTGTACAAAATCCAAATATGTATGAGATCTTTAAGTAGGTTAGATTTGACTTTTTTGTTTTTATTAGAATTAAAGAAATATATATTTAAATAAGTTGAATATCTATAAAATGACGTAATGAATCGTATGTAATCAAAATACTATGTAAGGTCTTCAAGGTTCAAAACTGCAAGTTAAATATATTTTTAAGTTACAATAGTGATTATTAAACAAATACAGGGTCAGCTGTGTATCACTAGCATAAACAAAACAACCCAAAATTTTGTATTTAAAAACAAGACAATTTTTGGAAAACGGGGCAAGTAGGTACCTGACTAAAATACTGGGTGTTCCTACGGTCGACTAGTACTGTATTAATTAAAGCTAGTAAAGTTATTGTATTTTTATTTGGTTCTAAATACATTTTTTTATTAATTTTTTAAAGTGATTTTGCTATAAGTTTATAATACCCTATCTGAGTAATGCACCCCTGGTGACGTATTTGGCCAAAAATACATTGCCACAATATTAACAATAAATTACCATGCCAAGAAATGTTTTGTACTTACATATTTACGCAAAACCGTACATCGAATAAAACAAATTAGGACTCCAAATTTGTTTAGAACTACAGAGAAAGTTATTAAAATATTTTTTATTTTAGAAAAACGCAGTGGCGTACAATTTTTTCTGAAAAATATTTACCGTATATATGTACCTCGCGGACGACACTGGTAAACATTCTTGTTTTTCCTATACGTTCAAAAAATTCTGTAAATGCTTAAAAGACATCCCTAAAATTTCTTTAAAATATCTGATCTAGTATAAAAGTTAAAAAAAAACATTATTTTTCTTAAAGTTTAACTCCAAGTAGTTTAAAAAGTAGGACGTTTAGGAAATAGGTTCATATAAGGTTTTTAATTTTTTTTGGTGAAAAATCACCCCTTAAACTTTGTCGAAAGAGGTTTTGGACACCCTGTATAAATAAAATTTACTGTATAAGCAATATTTAAAGGTATATTGGCCAGTTAGGCAAGAACAAAGACAGTATAGAGTATAAAGATCTATCCGAAATGTTTACATGCCGGCATTGAAGCCAAAAATCCTTCGACAATCGTATTAAAAACAAAGTTCTTTCTTGCTCAAATGGCAGCAAATCTTTCTGGTCCTTTGCGAAAAACATAAGTAGGAATTTTTGTACCAGTTCTTCTTCACCTCTAAGTTTGGAAGATGAAATCATTTCTACCGCTAAAGGAAAGGCAGAATGATTTGCTAAACAATTTGCTGCCAATTCAACCCTTGACCCTCCCGTAAATCATCCAATTCCAGCGGTTACCCCAGTTCCTCATAAAATGCCCGATATTATTTTTAAGGTAAAACACATTAAGCGTATCCTTTTTTGTGTGTCTGCTTGTTTCTGTGACCTTAAAAAGACTAAATAGATAATCTGCACCAACGCATGGATTGTGTTTTTTTTTTGGTTTGCAAAAGTTAAACTGCACCAATGGGCTAAGAAAAGATATATTTTTATAGTTACTAATTATGTTTATTTTTAATACAAAAGAAAAAGAATAATACACCAATTGGGATAAATATTTATTTTTAATAAAAACACCTATGAAATATTTAACAAAACTTTAAGTTTACGGTTTGTTTTGTCACATTTTTTAAAAATATATAAGATTTCATTGGTAAACTTTGAAGTATATAAAAATATTTTAATAACGTACAAAATTTTTGACATGGAGAATTAACCACTTCTGCTTTTATATTATTATTAGTACAAAATTTCTCAAATTTAGATATCAATATTTGTTTTAGTCTATAAATAAAATTTAAAACTTTTTTATTTAGTGATTTTAAACTAGTCTAAATTTTTATTACAATATCAAGCTTTTAAATGCGTAAATAGTTGTGTAATATTTAGAGCTTCATATTGTTTTGGAAATTTTAAACAAATATTGCACTCGTACATTTTTAAGCACTTGAAACTGAAGTACACACAGTGTGTTGTGTTGATATATCTTCTTTTTTTTAGTTGTAATCTGGTAAAGACATTCACATTTTCTTAGTAAATAGGACTTACTAATAAATAAATTATTATTTGTGCCCAGCATATACAACATACTCTTAATACATTTTTGTATTTAAAAATATGATATGGCTACGTAAAGGTGCACTATAATTATTTACAACGTGCACATCAACATGTACGGACCAGTTAAAAATAATTGTATTATACAGGGCCGGATTTAGAGGTGTGAAGGCCATGGAGCAATGAACCCCAGGGTAAAACTGATTCCCCTCAAAGTAAAATTGATTGGAATTTTATACCCCAACAAAAGGTCCTCATTAATAATTCTGTAACTTTTCTTCACTTTTCCAAAGAAAGAGACTCATAAATTCATTGTGGGGGCCCCGGTGCAGTTGTCCCCCAAAGTCCGGCTCTGATATTATATAAAAAGTACAGTAGAAAGTACAGTATATATACAAATACACATTTGTATCCCATATTTACCGGAAAGAAATTTTAACAAAACACAATACTTACACGCAGGGCCGAATTTACCGTTAGAGGCGCCTTAGGCTGGAATTCTTGGGGCGCCTATTTTATTAAGATAAAGGAAAAAAGGTTTTTTCTTCATTCATGAGTAGCGCCTATTTTAATTGAAGACCAAAAACGACCAAGAACCCACCCCGCCCCACATTTTTTTCAAATCTCCCCTGTATGGCGCCTATTTTTTCACGGCGCCCTAGGCTGTAGCCTAGTCAGCTTAGTATATGGCACTGCTTACACGTCAATAATAAAAAATATTAGAAACCCTAAAGGTCAAAAACTACCAAAAACACAATTATTTTCATATGCTCATGTTCTACACCAACAAACGTCTAGGACGAACCGACTTCTAGATGAGCATTACGTCAATTACTAAATAGAGTGGTGTATATCCACCAGTCAGTGAGGGTGTCAATAGTGGTAAGAGAACCCAACGAACGCGCTTAGTTTCGCATCTGGGTATTATTATGATGAATTTGTCCCGGAATTCGGGTTAGACCGTCTCTATTCCACACAATGCCTATAAAGGACTTTATTTAGCTGATTTTGTATATTGTTTAAACAATACAAATACTTGTTTTCCCCTCTGAGAGGTTTCTGATTTAAAAAAATAACAAGTAAAAAAAATATCAAAACCAAAACCGTTTCTGACAACTTTCGGCGATAAATCTTTATTGACGCGACTATCACCTAATAATTTTCCCTGTCATAAGTTATTTTTGACGAAACAACGTCTTATAATTCGATAGACCCGGCTGCAAGCACCAAAAAATTGTCGTTATGTCGACGCGATCCATTTAAGTCTTGAAGTGCAAGCGAGAGCGGGAAGCGACAAAGTGGCACAATCTCCGACTTGAGTGAGTGTGCAGTGAAAAAAAGAAGAAGCACAATCGGCCTCCATATTCTACGTATTGAAAACTAAAATTAAGTGACTCGGCAACGTTGCAGTTGCAAATTTAGAACATAATGACATTTCATAATCAAGTTTTGCTTTCTGTTATTACAGTTAATATTCTATTTTTTAAAGAATTTTTATGATATATGGAATGAATGTAACAAAAAATAGGAAAATAGTTGGTCTACAACTAGTGTTAAGCGTTTAAGTGGTGGCCATCATGGATTTCATTAAAAATTCAGCAATGAAGCAAAACGTGCGAAGTCAGTTTTGGTTTATCTGCAGTTCAAGTCTAAATAACGAAGAACTTACGCTTTATGGCTGTATATAAAGTTTCTCGAAACACTGACCATTATCCTGCTTTGTGTTATTTAGGTTGTCAAACAATGATGCCTAATATTTTTCGTGTCATTTAATAACTAATCAGATAATTTCTGTAAATATTCTTCGCCAAATTAAATCTAAATACCTAAGTTTATCAGCTGTTTGTAAAAAGTAATACAGGGGTTTTAATATTAGGTATATTAATTAAGCTATTTTATACATTATACAAAGTGTTATTAAAATAAAAAATACAGTGATTGGTAAAATTAGATACAGGATTTTTAAAAATTATATATTTTTAGTTAAATGGAGAAAATATATATATACAGGATGTTTTAAATAATCCTGGCCAAATTAGCAAAAATCAGTAATGATAAAAAATCCGTTATGTACAGATTTTTTATGAAGTATGACTTTTAAAATAAAAAGAGAGGATATTAGCGCTTTAAACAGTGTTATGTACAGGGTGTTTATGTACATCTGGTCAGAACATGTAGGGTTAAATTGTTTTTATTAAAGAGGATTTGTAAGAAATTGGTATACAGCTATATAGATGTTTTTAAAAAAACTTAAAAAATTACAGAAAAATTTTCCTCCCACCCTCTCCTCCGCCTACTTGATGTATTATTTCTCGCAAACAAAACAAATTGTAAAAATAATTTTTATCTTATTTTATAGATCGCCTAAAATGATTTAAAAAAAGTGCAAAAACAATTTTCCGCACTCTCTACCTAGCGTGAGGAAAGTAAAATAAAAATTATCAAAATTTTAACTAGCTGTAAAATTTTTGCTATTTGGGGTATTGAAATGAAATTTTGGCACTAGATATGTGGTATGGATAGTATAAACATACCAGCATATCAAAAACCTATACAGAGTGTCCCAGAAATAGTTAATCTAAAATGTAAAAAAATATATTTAAAATCCGATATTGACGTAACTATTACAATTGAAAAAAATGTTTATGGAAATTGTGCACAAGTCTTCATATTTTATTAAAAAAATTAAAACTTTATACAGGGTAGGTCAAAAAGATGTTTTATTAAAAAAACCTAAAAACTAATATTCATCATAACTCCGGTATTATATCATCGGAAGAGTTACAAAATTGCTTAAATTCGAAGATTTGCAAACCAATTATTAACATTTAAAAAAATATTATACAGGGTGTCCCAAAAAACAGTTAACTTAAATTCAAAAAATATACCTATTTAAAATACGATATTGGCGTTACTATTGCAATTGAAAAAAATGTTTATAGAAATTATACACAGGTATCTATAGTTTATGAAAAAGTATAAAACCGCTATACAGAATTGGTTAAAAAGATGTTATTTTAAAAAAAAACCTAAAAACCTAAATTCATTATAACTACGGTATTATATCATCTGGAGAGTTAGGAAATTGCTTAAATATGAGAATTTGCGAACCAATTATTAATATAAAAAAATGTCATACTGGGTGTTCCAAAAACAATTAACTTAAATTTAAAAAAATATATGATATTGACGTTAATATTACAATTTGAAAAAATGTGTAAAGGAATTATAAACAGGTATTTATAGTTTATAAAAACTATAAAACCGCTATACAGTATGGGTCAAAGAGATGTTATTTAAAAAAAAACCTAAAAACTAAAATTCATTATAACTATGCTCTTATATCATTTGAAGAGTTAGAAAATGCCTAAATATGAAGATTTGCAAACCAATGAATACAACATAATAATAATAATATATATAATATAAAAATAGTATACAGGGTGTACCAAAAAAATGTTATTAAGTTTTTTATGTTAAATTTTCCAAACAACATCTTATAATTCGATGGAGCCGGCTGCACGCACCAAAAAACATAACTCATGCGGCGTTACCTCGCTCTGAGGCATTCAATTTAAGGCTTAAAGTGCAAGCAAGAGTGCGGAAGAGGCACAATCGGCCTCCGCGTTTGACCAAAGATTAATAATAGTTTTACTTACTCTTTGGTTCGACATCTGTTTCTCTCCTACTTGAGTGAGCAGTCCGCGTGGATAGCTGCTATACAATAATACAATAACATGTTTTCGTCAAGTATGAAGTGCAGTGAAAAGTGAATGTGGTGTCAATTGTTTATAGCAACGATAATTGCGGCGATAAAGTTAATGATTCTTTTGACGCTGTCACGTTCAACTATCGTCAGTAAACCGACTTTGCAGACAACCGATTTTTTTAGATTCCTGGATCTATGCTGCTGCACTATTATTGTCTTGGGTTCTCAAAAAACACCATTTAAAATTTTAAATTATTTCTCTGACAATTTTGTTAAGAATATTGTTTTTCGAAATATATAGGTTGTTCCAAAACAATTGCAAAAAATTTAAGGAGATGATTTCATGTATAAACTAAAGGGTAATCTACACATGGGTTTAAAAAGTAATTTCTTATTTAAATTTTGCGATACAAAAATGGCAAAAAATTAAGCTTTTTTGTCTCATGTGTTTTTCTCATTTAACTTATCGACTTGAAATAACAAAATAAAATATTATAGAATGAAAATAAAATTTTGGTAATACGTATAAAATTTTTATTAAAAGTTGTCGAGCGCTTTCGACCTACGCTAGGCATCAGGACGACACGAAAAGCACAAATTATCAGAATAAATTTGTGCTAAAAGTAACTAAATAAATAGTTTTCATACAATCGTATTTAGTTAACTTACTTGTAACTCAACCAGTGTAAAAAAATAAAATACTAGTGTATTTAGTACACACTTTACATCAAACAATGAACACAAAATTATTTAAACGAGATTTGCAAAAATACCCATAAAAGAATACATTTATATGCCTATTATCCTTACAGCCCAGGCAGTTGTACAAATAAATTAAAAATAGTCTCTATGTGTATCTCTATCTGCTTGGAAAATAAATAAGACGGTCAGGATAAAGTAGTTTTGTTTAGGTGGGGACATTTTTTTGTGATCTTAAATTTTTTTCCCCAAATGACAAGACGTTATGGGAAATGTCAGAAATATGTATGGAAAAGTTTGTTTTGGTAAGTGATGCCCTTTTTTTTGCCCTTTAAAATTAGGAAACCTAGGTAAGGTACTTTACATGATTTGTTTTGTTTTGGTCTTCCCAATTTTTGTAACCTGCAGTAGGGTTTTTGTGACAAAACATAAAGTTTAAAATAAAGATTAGATTAAAGGAATTAATAATACAAAGTTATACTTTACCCTCGAGATATCGTTTCATTATATATTTTCCTTGCGTTTTTTAAATTATTCGGATGTACTAATTGTTTTAATGTTTCATGTAAATCAAAAGGTGTAGTTAGTCTTCTTGTATTTTTTTAAATTCATTACAGCGACAGGATAGCTCTCTTTAAACCATTTCGGAAATGTCATAAAAATAAACGGCAATCTTTCCTCCATTTGCCCCTGGTAAGTTTCTCGAATCTTGCCCCATCTTATACCATGATCACTCATAAATATTAAAATAGTATTTGTTAATACACCGAATTTTTTATACTGCTTAGAAGATCATAAAAACTTTGATCACCTAAAATTAAAGGTAAAATTATTGTGTTGTGCATTTTTTGACTTCATATTTAAAAGAAGGAGTGGTATGCATTTTTCGTTATTCTGATACAACATTGGTGTTTTAGCAAATTCTACATTATACAGGGTGAGTTTTTTAAAACTTACAATGAGTATATTTTCTAAACCAAGGCAAATATCAAAAAAATAAAAAATACCGTTTCTATAAAACCTGGGGGTATATGAATGACGTATTTTTCAAAACACATCACACATCCTAAATGGCAACACCCTGATGTGGCACCTCTCTGGAAAGCTTATGAAAAATGCTTTTCGTTAGTCATAAAAGGTTGGGGCAAAATGAAATACTACCCCTAAATTTTAGAAAAATCATACTTTCTAATTCATTAAGAATACCTGAAAATGTCCAATTAAATTAATTAAAATTAATTAAAAACTAATAATAAATTAAAATATTACTCCCTGCAGAGCTAACTCGTCCTTAAAATAAGTTCTGGTTAGTTTTGTTGCACAAGCGCTTAACAGCAAGAACCAGTTACTATTACTTTTTTCTAGACAAAATTCAGAAAAAGAACTTACCAAAACTAACCAGATTTTTTATGGAGGCGGGTTAGGGATTCTTATTTTAATTCATTAGTTAATTTTAATTAATTTTTTATTAATTTAATTGGACACTTTCTGGTATTTTTTATTAATAAGGTACGATTTATCTAAAATTTATAGTTAGTATTTCATTTCACCCCAACCTTTTATGACCAACGAGAAGCATTTTTCATAAGCTTTCCAGAGAGGTGCCACATCAGGGGTGTTGTCATTTAAGATTTTTAAGTGACGGGAGGTGCATGCAGCTTAAGGGGTTGATAGAGTTGTTTTGAAAAATACGTCATTTATATTCCTCCCACGTTTTATAGAAATGGTATTTTTCATTTTTTGATATTTGCCTTGGTTTAGAAAATATAGTCATTGTAAGTTTTAAAAAGCTCACCCTGTATTTTCTTTATGATTACATTAAAAGTCGTGTGTTTTCGAGATTGATAGTAAAATTGTAGTTTTTAAATGCACGCCCCGTATATTGTATCAACATTCAACAAATATTATGGACAGAGGTAATAGTAGTTTATTAAAACTTTTTGAACTTTTTTAAATTTTCTGAATAGTGCACATTTTAAAAATATAGTATAAAAATTTAAAACAAATCGGAGAAAAATTAAGGATAATACAGTGATTTAAGTAATCACGCCTCATACATTGCACTTATGTACAGGGTGTTTTTTTTTGGTTGTGATTATGGGATATAGGCTAAACTGTAAGAGATCCAAAAAAAACTAAAATACATTTCTCGTTTTTTATTGTTTAGTTTAATGGCGAAATCATATTCACGTCAACTTGATTAGTTTGAAAGATTAAGGGTGATTTCTAAAATTAATCGATTTTTATTATCTCTTATTACTAAATCATTAATGAAGATAGAAAAAAACTTTAAACACAAAAGTTCTTTAAGTTTTTACGTAGAATTTAGTTTTGTACTTAAAATAAATAAAAATGTTTTTTTTTGATATTATCCAAAGCTGCATTTTTTTAATGGTATCGGAGTATTTTAAAAAATTGCATTTTTTCATTTGATTGCAACAATACATAACACTTAATGTTTGGCTCTGTTCTAAACAGCTTAATAAATAACAAAAATTTAAAAATAAAATGGTTAACCATGAATTGAATCCATATTCATTTATTTTTAATGGGTATGTATATTTAAAACTTAATACTAAAACATTTATCAACCAGAACAATAACAACCACAGAAAATAGACTCGTTTATGTGTTCAAATGCTTTCAATTCTGTTCCATGCATTTTTGGTCGGCTTGTAATCGATTCAGTAGCGATATGAACAAAATATTATTTGGCTTTTCTCCAGAATAAAATTAAAAATTTTATTTAACATTTTATGAAAATTAAAACTTTTATACATTATGTAGAACTATTCTGCTCTTACTCAATATAATAAAAGTTATTATGACTTTAAAAGAAATTAAATAATTAAATATTTAATTTGAGTCTATTTAATTGGACTACTAAGTTCAAAAATGCATCGGGCGGAATGGAAGATATTTGAGCACATAATGTAATTAAAGTTGTTTATTTTGCCTATTAATTATAAATAGGTCTATTTTCTGTGATTGTTATTGTTTTAGAAAATATTTTTTTAATATTCTTGGTAAAATGGGTTTTTAACAACTGTTTAAAACAAAGAAAATTATCAGGTATGATTTGTTGTAATCGCAGAAAAAAATGAAATTGTTTCAGATACTTAGATACAGGTTGTTTCTTTAAAACAAATGAAACTTTGGACAATATCTCAAAAATTAAAATATTCATAAATTTCTAAATTACGCCATTGAATTTTAAATAAAAAGTTATAAATCTCTTGTATTTAAAATTTATTTTATCTCTAAAAGTTTCTGGGTAATAATACATAATAAAAATCGAATCGGAAATTTTCAAAATTATCCTGTATCTTCTAAATCAGTCAAGTTAGCGTATATCTACTTGCGCCACTAAACTTAAAAAAGAAAACAAGACTGTATCTTTAGCCGCTTTCAGACGGGCGACATTTTGCAGTCGAAGTTGACTATAAAAATATCGGCGTCTTGTCGCCAATTTCGACTACAACTGTAGTTGTAACTAACGTGTAGTCAGTCGACGGGATCGGCGACAATCAGCGGCAGAAGTTTGGTTGCAGTCGAAAAACGCCCGTATGAAAAGGAATCGCTTTTTCCATGGTTGTTAAGCCACGTACAGACTTGGATACAATCGGCGAAAACATTTGTTGGCCGACTGTATCTTGAATGTTGCACACCGGTCAGCCGACTTGTTGCAAACGCCATGGCACATCGGTGGGCGTTTTCATCCAAGGAATCGGCAAGTCGCCTGTTTTCCATTTAATATGGAAAACTTTGGCAGGTTTGTACGAGCTTTAAAACTAGTGTGGACGAGAAACACTTGTATCTGCAAGGCCAACTTTGTTGCTGAAAAATATTTTGAACAAGATACAGTCGGCCGACAATGTTGTCCCGATTGTATCCAAGTCTGTACATGGCTTTAAATGACAACTGCAAGTAGCGACAATCAATCACAAACGATCGACTTTTTGCGGTCAACTTCGACTGCAAAAAGTCGCCCGTCTGAAAGCGGCCTTAGTTTTTTGTTTCTCTTACCGTTTAGCCTAAACCTTTTAATCCCAATCAAAAAAATAACACCCGGTACATTACCTTTTATTTTTTTCAGTGTGCGGAACGTTACGCACAATTTACATTTTCAAAGAAGGTGCCCATCATAACTTTAAAACTAGTATACCGAGCTTTTTGATTTTTTTCCACTATTTATTTATTTATTTTTAATTTATTTTACGAAAACTTTTTTTTATTTTGTAAATATTTCTAATTTTTAAAAAAATAAATAAACCCATTGTGTGTTTCCAAAAAGTGAGAAATTTTAAAAATATCTCATCGTTTCCTGGGAAGTGTGTCCGCGGATGGATTTAATGTATTTTTTTAATTTTTAATATTTATAAAAGTTATTCTCCATAATTATTTTTGTTTCATTTAAAATGTTATAATAGAAATCCTCCTATAATAAGATCCAAAAGCGCAAAAATATTACTTTAAAAATAAAAAATTAAATTGAAGAAATATATTTTTGAATATACTTGAAAAAAAGCAAGAAAAGTCGAATTTTTTCTTCTGAAATGTTAAATGTATCTAAAACAAAAAAAAAAAAATTGATCGGGGAAAAATGAGTATGTGCAACTCATACGAAAGGCATATTTCTGGACTCTTGGTAGTTCCTGAACTCGATTTACGCCTCGCCCAGCAAACTCCACCATCGTCCGGAAATATTTTGCTTTACCTACATGTTACATAATATACTTAATATACTTTATATACTATTTTTAGAATAAAAGCGTAAAAAAATATTTTCCCATGAAATACAGGGGCGTATCAGAATTTTAAAAATGTTAATTTGATGTAAAATAAAAATCGGTAAAAAATAACATCGTAACAACATATTTAAGTCGCATGAGAAAATAATAAAAATTTTAACTTTTTGGTGAATAGATATTTACCTTTTGTGTTAATACTTACTATATTATATTAAACATAGATTTTAAGTTAACCTGATCATGTTTGCATATGAAAAGTAAGTAAATAAATTATTAATTAAAAAAAAACAATTTTTTAAAATTTACACTTAATTTTCCCCAGTAATTATAACTAATAAGCAAAAATATTTTAAGAAACATTTACAATTTAAAAAAACTACAGGTATATACCAGATACCTATAACCGTAAACCTACTGTATAACAAACGAACGAGATTTGATGGGCACCGAAATTTGCCTTTTTCGATATGTGTCCGAATAATTGCTGCCATTGCCGTATTTTTTTGAATATCCTAACAAAAATTGTTCATAATATTTTTCTAACGTTATATTTTAATAAGTATAACATTAAGATTAATAAATAATTTTTTTGTCAAAATAATGTTATATAATTTTACTTATTTAAGCACGAATTAACCATACTTCCCCTTAAAGAGCTTTAAAAAATATATCCTCAGTCCGTCCACTTTTATCTTTTGATTGAGACAAGATCCAAGACAGGATACTGAGATCGGGTAAAATTTGGATAAAAGAGTGTCACTTAACACTTTTTGGCATAAAATTATTTCGATCACGTGTCGTAGTGCCAAGGAGGAACTAGCATCTTTTTTATGAAAAGGTGGGCGCACGTAGATATAATTTAATAATAATGCGTAGTGCCAACAGCTTAGAGCAGTTGTAGATAAAACAATATGAAAATTAAATATTATTTTTTAGATTTTTGAAACTATTAAATATTGATATGGTCAATGTAGTTTTTGTTATAGTATCTTATATTTTTAATGATAATATATTATACAGAATGTCCCGTTAAAACAATGCTATTTTACTAATAAACTCGAACATACAATTGTCAATATTTTTTTATACTCAATTTTAAAAGGCATTATAAAACAAAGTTGCTAATGGTGGGTTTACTCAAATAAAGTGTCCGCCAATAGCACTTTTTATTATTAGTCAATATAAAAATTGTTTAAATTGTTTGGTTGGTTAAGTACGTTTTTATAACACTGGGCGATTCTTAACCTTTACGCATTAAGTTGAGAAATTATAGTATGGGCAAACAATTAATAACTAATAATATAAATACTTTAAGTTAAGTAATTATGAATTATATCTACTAACTATTATAAATTATACCAAATATTTTTTTCTTTGAAAATTTGCTATCATAGTCATGTGTATGTGTCCAATTTTCGTTGCATTTGCCAAGTATCTCGATTATTATTGGAGATAAAGACTTGTAGACCAGGTCATATGGGCACCAATGTATCAAAAATTATTCTCATGGAATTCTTTTGTGGAATCATGTTTAGAATAAAATGCTAATTACGAAGATCCGTGATACCAGCTTGAAATTAGGTCGGAATTTTTGTTAAACCGCAATTGCTTTAACAGTTTAGAATTTTTCTCGCATTAAATAAAATTTTATTTTAGTTTTTGACTAATTTTCCACCAAAAATGGCTTTTAAAATTTTTTCAAAAATTAATATTTATCAAGTTATAACCATTTAAACAATTGAAAATTAGCAATTTGGCCCAATTTTACTATTTAAATAATGACAATCAAAGGCGTAACTACCCATTGAACTTGGAGGGGGCCTAGGGGGCCTGGCAACACCCTGGGAGGGGCCCGGACGCCGCTAAAACGTAGTATGTACACATATACTATACCGGGTGTTGCTCCGTCGAGCAGGACATAGGAAAGCCCATGTAAATTTTGAAGTAGTCAAATATTGGCCCCCTAATTATTTTAGAAACAAATGCTATTAGGATTTATTGAAGAGCACAATAGCGGTGGGCTTAACAGTGATTTTTGATATCGGTGATCGCTGCTACTGCTATCTAAAAGTAGCTGCTACTGAAAACTGTGATATTATCACTCTTTACGGGAAGATGCTAAATTTTTATAAATAAAGTCATAGTTAACCTTGTTAAAATTGAATGAAGAAAAAATATATCATTTTAAAATACATTCTGTCATTTAATATACATATAATTTAATTATTAATTTGCATTAGCATTTAAGTAAATGTAGGAAAAAAACGGACATTACACGATGTATATCAAATTTCTTTATTTTTTTATAAACATTTACAGCTTTGATCATATTTTTAGGCAACCCATTCGCGATAGATTTATTACCAAATCAAATTGATAAAAAAATAGTTTTCATGCGGTAAGCAAGCCAATTCGCATCCCGTTTCACTAACGTAAACATGCATAATCACCATAAACATAAACGAAAGAGGTTAGAATCACTGAATCGCAATCGCAATCACAATCACCGTCCCGCGATCGCAGTCGCCGTTTAATGTTGTGGTTACGGGCAGCGCCACCTCTGCGAACTGCGAATATTAAAGAGTGATTCTTTCACTGCTATCGCCAGGCGCAAGTAGCAGCTACCAAAATGATTTGTTAATAACCGGTGATTGGTAGCAGCGACTGCGATCGCAGTCACACCTCTAGAGCACAACAAGTTCCACCCAAAATAAAAATTTGAGCATCTTTTAATTAACCAGTAAAGAGTAAACTGCCTAAATACTTCTACAACGTAGTATCTCATTATGCACCCTGTACTCCAGAAATCGATAATAAAAACACCATATCGATTTATCAGTGACAATTTAGGTCATTAATTTATAATGTCATTGCCAAAACGAAACAATTTTATACGGAAATTTCAAAAAGAATCCTCGCATTTTATTTTAGTGTACAGCTAATTCCAACACATGCAATTACAGTTACGCAAGACAATAAAACTAATTTGTCTACATTTAGAAATCAATTTATGACGAAAATATCAGGATTTAATTTTCATATTTTTTATTGGTATAAAGCTTAGTTTTTTAATGTCCCCATAGAAACAAATCGTTTGGCGAAAGATCCGGAGACCTGGTTGGCCAAGATATTGCGTGGTTTGGGCCTATGATGTCGTCATTAAATGCGTTGTTCAAGTATTCGCGCACAGCTCTGGTACTGTGTGCTGGGCAGCTATCCATTTGATGCCAAATCTCTTGATTTTCACAAGCAAGGTTGTTCAAAGTAGGCAAAATTTGTTTCTTTAAAAGTTCTAGAAACTACTCTGCATTCAAATTTCGGTCAAGGAATATGGTGGCCAAAAATTCCCGCCAAAACATTATTTTTTTTTTGGATATTGAGTTCTTGTCTCAACAAATTGATTTTGATTTTCGTTACTCCAGTACCGGCAATTTTGAATGACGGTTTCGTTATTCAATGTAAAAGTGCATTCATTAGTAAAGCAAATATTTTGTAAAAACCTCTGTCAGTGTTTATCCTCTCCATCATCTCAAAGCAAAATTCCTGTCGTCGTATTTCGTCTCCGTCTCCTTATTCTTTGTGTCTTTCGTACTTGTAAGCGTGGTATTTACATCTTTTTAAAATTCGAGATATTGTGGTGTGGTCTTGTCCAGTAATCTCCTCCAATTGTCTCGTTCTAATGTTTCCTTCGGCCTCTTCTACTTAAGTATCACGTCGATTTTCTTCACATTTGCAATTATCGTCCGTTCTATTGTCGATTTACTTGGTATTGGCCTATTGGGAAAATAGGCTGCAAACATGTCCGCTACTACTCGATAAATATTTCCCTGATAAAACCATTTTATAAAAGTGATTTTTTCTTGCTTTGAGTAGTTTAATATTTAAATCGTCATATGATGTGACATTGCTCTGACAACTTGAAAGTAAGAGGTTAAATAATTTTTCTGGTATTTTATTATAAACTTCTAATAATACAGGGCGCGTAAGAAGATAGGAGATTCGTAACTTATTTTAGCATTTATCTCTTAGCTGGCGGACTAAGAAGAGCTGAAATTTGTACACTGAGTACAACTTTTCGTGCTCTTTAAAAATCCTAATAATATTTTCTTCTAAAATAATTGGGAGAGCCAATATTGGACCACTTCAAAATTTACATGGGATTCCCTATGTCCCGATTGACAGAGCAAAACCCGGTATAGGTACATTTTTCTTGAAAGGGGGCTTGGAAACACTTAGGGGATCCGGCCCCCAGGCCTTCCCGTAGTTACGCCGATGACGGTAATATGAAAAATTTAAAATGATGTATTTTTTTAAAGAATTCTTGAACTTTTGTAGCAATTGTAGAGTAAGCAAGTATTTTCTTAACAAGTGTATTTTCTTGCTTTTAATTCCCCAAAAATATTTGCACTTTTTAATAAAACGAAAGACCGTGCTTAAAAATTTCCATGGCTCACTTCATTTTTGATATACTATACGGGGCGAAATTCATTTTTCTCTATTTTTGGAGCCCCTTTTATTTCAGTCAGGGATCGTTAAAATGAAACATATGGAAAATATCGAATTCTTTACAATATTTATTTTTTTGATACCATGCGACCAGTTTTCCCAGAAGGACGTTTTAAAATTTTAAAATTTTTGGTCCATTTGTCCTTTTGTAACACCTTTCCTGTGACACACTGTATAAATAAATGTGATTCTGTCTTTTAAGATCCAAATTCAGAGAAACTTCAAAGATAGAAATAACCATGATTTGGTAACACAAATTAAAAAGGGTTTTCCCACAGCATAAAATATTTACAATATGTTATTAAGCCATACTGGAATATAATAAATAATTTAACCAATGATATTTTATAATTTAACCATCGACGAGGAATTAATATTAAAAAGGTTTCCAAATTTTGATTCTAAAAGAAGCAGAATAACCTGTGTTAGAAAGACTACATGATTCCCATCAAGGAATTGAAAGAACATTGCGTAGAGCAAGAAGCATAATTTATTGGCCTGCTAAGACATCATACATAAAAATTTATTTGATTCATGTGTGTATAACCGCCATTTTTTCCATGTTTTATTACAATCTATTAGTTAAAAAATAATTCACCCGTATTTAATTTACCATTGTTAGCAAGTACTACTGAGCTAGATCCATTTCAAAACATATAATATGTAAACACTTTCATAATAATTATTTCGCCAATATTAAACCGCTGACTTTGCAATTGTAAATAGTATAAATATACGAGGTAAATTAATAAAGATATGCATTAACTATCATGTTGTGTATCATTCAACACTGCACCTGAGCCATAATCTTTCAGCATTAAATAGCTCTATCAGTGACATCCCCGTATCCAGGGCACTGTCTGGATACAACCATCTACAATTAACTAAGGTGCCTTGACACCCTACGCACATTGGTCCTTCGAACCGGAAATAGTTTTCACAGCTGATATCGAAAAAATGTATCGTCAAATAAGGATACACCCTGATGATCGACCATTTCAAAGAATCTTGTGGAGAAAAAGAAAATCCCAGGTAATGAGTGAATATGAATTATCTACTGTCACGTATCGAACTACTGCAGCCCCCTATCTTGCTGTCAAGACTCTACAACATTTAGCTAACGAAGAAAAAGAAAGATATCCAATAGCAAGCGCACGAACTATTCGAGACTTCTATGTTGATGACATACTTTCGGGTGCAGAAAATGTGGAATCAGCACTACATCTACAGAATGAGCTACGTCAGTTAATGAGCACGGCCGGATTTCACCTTCGAAAATTGTCAAGCAATCATCCGTCGTTAGAAGAGTCCGTATACAGAGTGAATGGTGAACAGACGTTACAAGAACTAACGGAAGATGAGGTACAGAAATCGTTGGGAGTACTGTGGTCACCTACAGATGATACCTTCAGATTCAGAGTCCAATTACCATCAGGCAATGTGGCCACCAAACGAACAATACTCTCCGACATTGCAAAGCTATTTGATCCATTAGGCTGGTTAGCTCCGATCACTATTAGAGCAAAACTAATAATCCAAGACATATGGGTACAACAGTGACGCCTCAGAAAGGGCGTATGGAGCAGTAATATACAGCAAAATCATAAAAAACGGTAAAATTACGGTGAATCTGTTACATGCCAAATCAAAGGTAGCTCCAATCAAAATAAAGACAACTCTACCTAGGCTAGAACTATGCGCTGCTGTACTGTTAGCAAAATTATTGAAAAAAACACGTTTATTAATGGAGATTGAGAACGTCCCTGTGTACGCGTGGACAGATTCCATGATCACCCTGGGTTGGATCAAAGGTGATGTGTCTCGATGGAAAACATTCGTGGCTAATAGAGTATCAGAAATTAACCAAAACGTAACACACAATTATTGGAATCACGTCAAGACAAATGACAATCCAGCAGACTTAATCTCCAGAGGAACAGTTCCAGAAAAGTTATCAAAAAATAGTCTATGGTGGAATGGACCGTCATGGTTACAAGAACAGCTGCCAATTTGTAAACAAAAGTTCGAAACCAACCAAGAAGCGAAACGACAAATCCACTGTCATATCAGTCAATCGAACTTCAATACAGAAGTATTCGAGAAATTTTCCAGTTGGGACAGACTAGTACGAGTTCTATCATACTGTAGACGAGTCTTGCACAAAGGACACACATCTTCTCTATCCCCAAGGGAACTGAACGAGACTCTGGTACAGGTCTTAAGAATTATGCAGCACCAGGAATTCGGGACAAAGTATCAAGCATTGCTGAATAAAACACCCTTGTCCAAATCAAGAAAGTTGTGGAACTTGAACCCGTTCTTGGATCAACATCAACTGCTTCGAGTGGGAGGAAGACTGCAAAATGCGCTTGTAACATATGACCAAAAACATCCAATTATAATTCCCTACAATACTAAAATTACAACCCTGCTTGTGTTGAATGCTCATCAAAAAATACTATATGGCGGAAATCAAGCAACATTGGCCTACTTAAGGAAGAAATTTTGGATTATCAACGGTAAGAGAGCCGTAAGAACGGTCTTAAACAAATGCGTAAAGTGTATACGTTACAAAGCAAAGACGGCAGAACAACAGATGGGACAATTGCCTGCGACCCGAGTAGTACCGACCGCCCCATTTAACAACACAGGTGTCGACTACGCTGGTCCAATAAAAATCAGAGCAACCAAGCATCAAACAAGATTCATGGTGAATATGGTATCAACATTCAACGCAACCGAGGAAAGAATAGCTAAACAGCTGCAACGATTCCAGACGAAATTAGCTACTGGTTTAAAAACTATCAATTCCATGACCAGCTGGTTTTCGAAGATTGATACAAATGCACTACACATTCATATTCTCAGCACGTACCAAATAGCCACAAACTATATCACCGAAATAAACGATCATTACTCAGCAGTTTTAGATGTTTCAGTTCAACCGAGGAACTCTTCTCGATCTATTGTCTCCAGCCTACCTCAAACAAGTTATAGAGGACGCCAATGAGAAGTTGCCAAACAACTTGAAAGCACTATCATCACCGTTGCTACAAACTACGTTAATGCAAAATACCACTCACATCCGCATTGCTGGATATTTTCCCATAAACGACATTAACGAATTCGAAGTAATCAAGACAACATCTATTCCGGTAGTTGAAAACATTTTGTTCATTTTGGAGTCTAGACACCACGGACGACTTTGTTGCAGTAGATTACAACACTCAAGTATTCTTTATCTTGAACAAAAATGAATTCAGTCAATGTATTCATCCACAAGAGCATTTTTTATCTGCTCTCCAAAGGTAGTCAGAAACCTAGAATCCAGTCCGAATTGCATTATCGGCGAGATGTTTCAACGACCAGTCCGGACAACGTGCCAGTATACCAAACACACGGTACACACTATCATTTGGAAAGAATTAAACAATCCGAATACCTGGATGTTCATCACAAATAACTCGGCAACTGTAGCCATCCTATGCAATGGTATAAGAGAAGATGTAATCCTAAACACTACAGGCATCATAAAACTGTCAGAAGATTGCATAATTAAAACCAAGCAGATAACCCTCACGGCACGTCGAAGTGACAGTATATCTGTCTTAGCCAGTTACACAAAGGCAATATCTATACCTCACAATGGTCACACCGACAAAAACAAAGGGTCACACAGCAGGTCAACCAGGAATCAATGGAACTACAATCCTTGAGATCGTTTAGTTGTGAGAGAGGCCAGAATGTCTAACCGCCATTTTTTTCCATGTTTTATTACAATCTATTAGTTAAAAAATAATTCACCCGTATTTAATTTACCATTGTTAGCAAGTACTACTGACCTAGATCCATTTCAAAACATATAATATGTAAACCCTTTCATAATAATTATCTCGCCAATATTAAACCGCTGACTTTGCAATTGTAAATAGTATAAATATACGAGGTAAATTAATAAAGATATGCATTAACTATCATGTTGTGTATCATTCAACACTGCACCTGAGCCATAATCTTTCAGCATTAAATAGCTCTATCAGTGACATCCCCGTATCCAGGGCACTGTCTGGATACAACCATCTACAATTAACTAAGGTGCCTTGACACCCTACGCACAATGTGAAATGTGCCAAACGCAACGAGCTTCTTTGCTGAAAGAAACAATGTTATATCACCCTATTCCTTCAAGACCATTTTTGGATTTTTTAACAGATTTATTTTTTTGTTCTGGAAAAATTATTTGGTTTATGTGCCAGACTTTATGGATGACCCACTAGTTGTCACAATGGAAATAACAGTCCGACAATCTCCAAAATTCTCAGAAATTAAAAAAGATATTTTCTGATATCGGAGTCCCTATATAATACGGCTTTTCTCAGATAATGGGCTACAATTTAGCTCTTTTGAACTTAGAAGTTTCCTAAGAGATTGAAATATTCGACATTGCCCCCCCCCGCACCGTATTACCCACAGAGCAATAGCCATGGAAAGGCAGTTGTTTAAGCAATGAAATTGGTATTAAAAAATATACAAAATTAGGAAAATTAAATAAAACTAAATTTTTGCAGGATTGTTGAAGTGGAATACTCCCAAAAAATTGTCTATCATAATCACAATTATTATACGGACATAATTTACGGTCTTTACTGCCTGCTCACCGTAAATCATGTTTTTATCATCAGAAAGATGTTCCAAATAGCTGTGAAATGTGGCACCAAAGAAAGAGTAGCAGGCAAAAAGCAAAAAAGAAACCCAGAAAAGCTAGAACTCTTAAAATTATGGGATATAAAAGTTACCAAGCGGAAATAGAAGATATATCATTCCATATAAAATCAATTAAAGGGGGAAGAAACAAGAAGGGAGAAAAGAGAAAGTTTAACCAAAGGGGTAGATGTTCCGGTACTACTTAGCTTTAACAAGTTTATTCTTGATTGTTCTAATTGTTATTTATTCGGAAGTTAATTATTTGTCAAATAAAATATTTTAAAAACTTTAAATCTTTATTAATTATTATAATAAAAACTTTATATTTTGCAGTGTTCTAAACAGCAAAAAAATATAAAAAAAATAAAATAGGCATTTGGGCATGGATTTAATCAATGTTTTTTTTTTTGAGTGTATGTATATAAAAACCCAATTTAACAAGAATACTAAAACATTTATTGACCAAAACAATAACAGCCAACAGAATTTCCATTTATCTGCAATAGCAACTAAACAACAGTCTAAAGCACTTAATAATTGAATCGTTTGTTTCAGAAACCTGCTAAGTGCACTTTATTAAATTTTCGGTTAACGACAAAAAATTTCTATCCTATTAAAATTAATAAAGATTTGGTCTAAAAATAGTACTTAATATCTTCCCAAACAAATGTTATTTGTATTAACACAGTAATACTTACATTTTGTTTAAAAAATGCAATTGACATGTTTATGCTATAAAATAAGTTATCTCTAAACGGTGCGAAAAAACGCTATCACAAATTGCTGAGCCTAAAATATGATGATCTAGCCCAGCTTACCAGTCTAAAAGCGGATGATTTCAGAGATACAGGGTGATAAAAATGTGTTCTGGTTTTATTTTTATTTTTAAATAATTGTGTTAGTAATGGGTGTATTGGCAAAATATTTGGCTAAAGGGGGTTTTGGGAAGTGAGAAATCATAATTTGCAATTAATTTTATTGTAATCTCTAGTTTCTAAGTACTCATAGTAATTTTTAGATAAAAATTTATATTCTTCATTATATTTTGTATAAACAGGTATTCTTGGTAAACGTTGATTAAAGCAACCGTTTTTGAGATATCTGGATTTACAAAAAAACATTTTCCGTATGGCCAGGCCTAGGCTATACAGAATGTTTTTGAATTGGATGCTTATTTTAAGGAGTGTAAATCGTTATGCTATTTTAAAAAGAAAAGTTTTAATAAACCTATGTCATAAATGTCTTAGCTTTAAGGATGGTCTGTTTACTAACTTAAAGGACTATTTTGGCATGCTCATTACACGACGTGTTTGGTGAAGTAAACATACAGGGTTACCAAAGAACGACCATAAGGTTTCCTTCAGACATAGATTATGAACCGTCGCTTGACTGGTTTTTGCATCAAACACAATTTTTCTCACAAAATTAAACTTTACAAAAAGCGGGTTTCTTAAGAAAACTTGATGATTTAGGTATAGGGACATGATATGTGATCTTAAAGCGTCCTTTTTATTTTTTACTATATTAAGTAATATACAGGGGGTTTCATTTGAAAGAATGATCTTTTGACCCTTTTAAGAATAACGGAAATAATAGTAATTTTAGCTTGCCCTGTATGATATAAAGTCGATTTGTCGGTTTAAAACAAATACATAGTGTCTGTCTAAACTACCACCAAAACATCAACTTTTTATAAATTGAGATCACTAATTTACTTAAGTTTAATTAGGGCCATGTTTTAGACTATATTTAACACAAATTATTTTTTATCTCGAAAACCGATAGAGATAGGTATAGGGCAATATTACCAAAAAAGTATTATAATAAAAGGACGAATATAAAAACTTGTTAATATAGGGGATGTTCCATTAAAAAAAAGTTTCTATGACTTTTTGATAGAAGCGGCAACGTCGCAATGTTGAAAATATTTTAGACACAGATCTCGATGGATTGCCAATGTTATAATCTGCGCGAAACAAAAGTTACATTTCATGGGCGAAAAAGCCGGTTTGTGCGCAAGCCAGTTGAGGGTAAACGCACCTGGCGCCAAACAAACTATCCGCTTTATCGAAAAGAATTTGTCGACGGCGTCCTGGTTTTCTGTTCGAAGTACGGTAGCTTATGAGCGTCACGGTTAGACCGCGGACGAAGGGTACGTGGTGCCGGTGTTTGTATTTTGCCACGGCTTTTAAGTGCGCATGTTGGTCCACCCATTCATTTGTTTACTGCGCGAGGTCGTCAAAATCCGAAAAATGCTTCTTGCCACTACGGATCTAAATGTAGGTTATCTATGATTTTAGATCGATAGAACAGGTAAGAAAATGTAAAATGCTAAATTTTCAGAAAAATTCTGCGTTCCATTTTCGTAAACGTGTAACCTACCATCGACCGTGAATCACCCTGTATATATTATTGTAATTGCAAAAAATGCAACTTTTTGAGATACTGTATTTAATATAAGATAGTTTTTATTCGGTAAACAGGATGCAGGTCGCTTCCTATTCGAATCTTAAACTAGGGGCTTTATTTTGGTGCTTACCTTGCCACGGTTAATTTATAATCGACTAAATCGATAGATTCACTACACTAAAAATGAGGAGGAAGCTATATCGGCTAGGTTTGATATATTTCCTAATTTGTGATATTTTTTCTGCCCAAATATTGTGATGCATTATTAGTGCATTCCAATTTAAACAAGCCACCCCGTGTAATTCCATTATTTGTACACTTCCACAAAATCCTGAAACACGTCAATTTTTATTTTTAGGGGGGCTAACCTACACAAACGTCAAAAGGTTTAAATGGTAGGGGGATCAAGTAATACCCCATCCACAGAAAAAATATCATATATAGTTATTTTGTATCACTGGCGGCTATTCAGGTGTAGTAAGTGAAGTGCCACTTCACCAAAAATAAATAATAAAATAAAAAAAAACATATTTTTATTATTCAATACATTTTTCTCATTTCTATTTCTTATTTGTAAAATTCGCCATGAAAAATCTAGCATATAAATTAACCGCTGGCGCGAGTCGCTTTCCTCTGCTTTCGGTAACGCGACATCATAATCCGCGATCAGCAAGTAGTGTATTGCAAATATAAAACGGACCGAAGTATACACCTCATGCGGAGTTTTGTTTACGCTTTACCGCTCCGTTGCCATGACAACGCTATACTTGCCGGCGGCCAGAGATCGCGGGTGCGAGTATAGTATCAGGTGTATTGCTTGGTAAATCGCTAGCCTTAAAAAGATAGTATAGGTTTTGGTCGTTTCGTTGGTTTTCACATATTATTTCGATTGTTTCCGTTTAAGTGTTATTCGCGACAGTGATTTTTCACAGGAAGAAATTAAAGGACAGCACACACACACAAGATTCGAAGATTGTTACAAACTAAAATTTATTTGTCTTGCTGATACTGCAAAGTTTGGCCAGTATAACCAAACTTCTTCCACTGAACTTGACCTAATATTTGCTGATGAAAGTTATAGAAAATATTCCATTGCAGCAGTTAGTGAAACAAGTTGGCGCAAATGAAGATATAGGTAATTGATAAAATTGCTGCATTAAAAGATGGAAGGATTGATTTGGTTTTCCCTTCCTGCACTACACCTGTTTTTAGACCCGCGAGCCGCCACTGTTTTGTATGTGCCCCATCTTAAAGGGTTTTAAATTATTTCTTTAATGGTGCTTAATTTTTTAAAATTGGTTCAGTATTTTTGATAAAATTCACCCTAAAAACCGGTAGCTGACCCCTATAACTTTTTTATTTTTTTAAAAATCCGAATCAGAATAGGTGTTACAAGAGAACAAATGGATCATAAATTTTGGAATTTTTAAACATTTTTTGCAAAAACTGGTCGTATGGTCACAAACTGATAAATACAATATTTTACTCTGATTGGTAATATACAGGGCGAGTTATAACTAAAAATATGAAAAATGACTAAGAGTAAAGTACCTTTATTTATAAAAATAGAAAACAATTTTAAAAAGTACATGTTGTAGAGACTTATTTCTATGTCAAAATTTAAAGTTAAAGAATTAAAGTAAAAAAAATATTTTCGTCATTTTTTTACCTTATGCATAAACAGTTTTTAAAATATTTGGCGTAAGCGAACTTTAAAAAATATATAAAATTATTATTATTATTATTATTATTATTATTAAATTTTGCCACCTCTTGCTCATTATTTAAGTTGTAATGCGTCAGAGTTGGGTGGTATTCGAATACTCGGTATTTGAATCCTAGTATTTAATTCCTGAAGTTTAAGTACTGTTTGATTATGATTATTAATATTATTTTTCACGCATCTTAGGCAGGTAAAAACATGTTTGTGGCGGTTTTACCGTTGACGGGGTTAAATTTACTCATTATAATACTACGAGACGAGACAGGCCGCGTAAGGAACGAAATTGGATTATGTCTGCATTTGTGCAGTATTGGTATTCTATTTTATTATAAGTTGCAGTACATGTTATCACTTGTGTGTAGTGGATATAATCCCGGGATCCTGCCTCTTTTACAGTCCCGAAATCTTCGGGATTAAATTTTAAAGTCCCAAAATTTTTGGGATCAATAAATAAATTTCATTTTCATTCACAGTAAAAATAAAAGTCAGCCATTCAGGATTACGCGGTCTTACTTGAAAGCAGTGGGAAATATTTATTTGTATTTTTTTAACACTATACAGTATTCACCAATCGGTTATGTTGACGATCAAACAATGTATTATACGTTAAAGATATTTCCAAATATTACTGCGGTTATAACTGGTTTATCGCCTAAAATTAATAACATTCTAAACGTCCTACTTTTGGAACTACAGGGTGTTAAAATTTAGGAAAAATAGCAGTTTTTTACAACTACTTGAAAATACGAATATTTTTTAAGAGAAAAAAGGTCACTGCATTTTTCTCACAAAAGAAAATAAAAAGGAGGGTTGTCCCTTTTTGATTTTTCTTTTAAAAGGAAATAATCTCCTTTTTGTTTGTTCTTGAAAATTTTTGGCCATCAGTATTTATGAATACTCAATCCCGGTATTCATGAATACTGGAGTATTCGAATACTTTTTTTTCTTGGTATTCGAGTATATTTAGTATTCGAATACTTTTTTAACGGTATTCGTATTCGAATACCAAAATTCAGTATTCGACCGAACTCTGTAATGCGTAATGTAAAAACTGACAATTACATTTTTTTCACTCTCATGCTTTAACTTCAAATTTTGACATAAGATTCAATTCTCTACAACAATTACCTAGTAAATTAAGTTCTATTTTAAAAATATGAGTTGTTATCTTCTGGGCATTTTTCATATTTTTAGCTATAACTCGCCCTGTATATTGGAGAAAAATGTTGTATTTATTAGTTTTGGACCATGTGACCAGTTTTTCCAGAAGAACGTTCTAAAATTCAAAAATTTTTGTTCCATTCGTCCTCTTGTAACACACTGGGACACACTGTATAGGTACACCACATAAATATGCATTGTTTCACGAATTTAGTTGTTTTTTTTATTATTTCCGATTTAGCCGGAAACGACCTTAACTATCTTATTTTGGATGAGCATCTGGTTAATTTTACTAATTTAGAGAAAATGACACTTCAATTGCATTCATGGCACTGGAAGTTAAAATTTAAAAAATAATTGAGGTTAGATGTCTATAGAATATAAATTTTATTTTGGTATTTTTAACAATAAAAAATTTATAGGGGTGAGCCACAGGTAGTTGAGGTAAATTTATCGGAAACTACTAACCCGATTAAAACAAAAACTTAAAACCATTAAAAATAGAATTTGAAACCCTTAAAGATAAGGTATCAATTAAACCTCCTTTTCATTAACCTAGAACTCATTGACGTTTGGGTTGGGAACGGAAGGGGATAACCCTAAACAAGTAAATTTTAACAAAAAATATGTTCCCCAAAAAATAAAAATTGACGTGCTTTAGGATTTGTACAAATAACGGAATTATACGGGATGGCACGTTTTAATTTGAATGCATTGTACAGGGTGTTCAAAGTTCAGTCGGTACTAGTGCTAACTTCTTTATTATTGGAGATACGAAGTCGGGTAAATTAGTGAAGTTGTAGTGTTTTTCCGCTCATTAACTTGCTGCCAATAAAAAAACAATTTAACTTGGAGATTTCGACTTATTGCAAAACATTTACGTTTTTAAATGGAACACCATGTATATTATAACACCATTCAAAAATCTATCAAAGAGCCTTAAAAGAATTACATGTGATACCAAATTATTAATAGTTTTGGAATTTGATAGTAAACTGGCATTAAAAAAACTCCCTGTATATTGCATCACCAATAAAAAGGTATCTTAAAGAGCTTTTAGAAAATACAACATTTAATAGGTCTATTTCTTATAGTTTTGAGAATATGGCAATCCAATTGACAATTATATTAAATTTCCATTATGCCTACAGCTATAAGCATTAAGTTTAGTGTCAAAGATATTAACTATTAAACTATTTACCTTTAACTATTTTTTTAGATTTGGATCGCCATATTTCCAAAACTATAAGAGATAGGCATATCAAATGTGGTATTTTCTTAAAGTTCTTTAGAATATCTATTTAGTCGTGATGCAATATACAGGGTGTTTCATTTAAAAAAATACTTTTTGCAATAAATAGAAACCTCCATGTTAAATTATTTTTCTGTTGGCAGCACGTTAATCAGCGAATAAAACACTACAACTTTACTAATTTAACCGATATTATATCTCCAATGATAAAGAAGTTAGCAATAGTGACAACTTAAGTTTGATTACCCTGTATATCTGCGAACCCTATTTCAGTTACCTTGTAACTTACAACAAAACTAAAAACTGTTTTTAGTAGAGATTTTTACGTACAATCCAGTGGTGTAGTTACATTTCTTTTTAATTTAACATACGAGTTATGAATCAAACTCAGTACTCAGTAATAAAAAAGTTAATAACTTTATATACTTATGTTTAAACTTAGATATTGTAAAATGTAAAAAAATAGAGGTGACTAACGGCCACTCTTCTATCGCACACTAGAAAAAATATTTTTTAAAATGAAAACCTTTAATATAAGGTTTAAAAATATAAAATA
The DNA here is from genome assembly GCA_014170235.1 of Listronotus bonariensis. NCBI lineage: Eukaryota > Metazoa > Arthropoda > Insecta > Coleoptera > Curculionidae > Listronotus > Listronotus bonariensis. The sequence continues at coordinate 38,076 of JACEGR010006350.1, forward strand.
ACTACCAAGTTTTAAATTTTTTGTAAAGCTCTCATCCGACATAATCTAATAATTTAAAAACAAAAAGGGTGTAAAAAAATATGTTTGGTTATATTTTAAAAATAAACAGGTTAAAATAAAGTCTAACTACATTCCTGGATACTAGGCAAAAATGTTTACAAATAACATTTTAAACTTTTACTGTAAGTTAAACAAAACTGAAATACGAGAGAGCGGTTTTAAAAGTGGAAAAAAAACATGTATTTTGATCTGTAGCTCAAAAGGAAGGAAGCCATGGAGAATCTTTTAGCGTAATCGTTTGTTTTATTTCGAATTAGCAACACTTTGGAAAACCGCAAGTCTCTATTTCTAAATATAATCAAAATACTCTGCATTTATTACAACGAAATTCAGATACCCTATACATTACGAATAGGTATACCAAACATAATCCTTATGACTTGTTTATTGCTTATTTTGTATAAAAACAAAAAAAAGAGTACTATCTTGTTTTTCATTATAAGTTATCCTTAATTTATTATCTGAATTCACGTTCTTTTATTTCATTTTAAGTAATTGGTTATTTTCATAACTAAAATTATTGTAGTACCTATATTTTTTTATTTTTATTAGATATTATTTGTCTTCACTGACGTAGATAAAGGGACGGGGGTATAGGGGTGATTACCTCCCTCAGGAATGGTGTAAAGTTTGTAAAGTCGCGTTTGTAGCATGCAGCCTTTTATTATTGGTTGTTACATGCATAATACAACATGTAAGTATATATTTTTAAGGTTGGGACCTTTTTCCCTTCAAAAAATGTCTTCTCGATGACGCGCAAATATACTTCTTACATTCCAAACCCCCCCCCCACACAAAATTTAATTATTCACGCCACTGTTTGTCTAAGCATTAATTTCGCAAGTTTATGCGAATAGGTTAAGAATTACCTTGTATAAAGTATTTTTATGAATTAGCGCCTGTATTATTTTAAAACTTTACCTACCCAGTGCTGGTCTATTTAAATAATCGTGGGACAAACTACTTATCCAAAAAATCCAAAATAGGGCTTGGACTCAAGTTTCATTCTAACACTTAACTTTTTAATGTATTCTAAAGTAGCTTTATAGTTCTCTCTACCGCCTACACACTGCTTACAGTTAAAATCGAAATTACTTCCAATTTTTGACTCCATTTCTCTGTTAAAGGTATTATAATAATAATCAGTTGGCTGTTTAATAAAACCTTTCTTGTTATAGTTAAAAATCCCCATCCAGGCACAATCCTCCCCTAATGCTGTTAAATAATCGTTTTGACTATAATCATTCCACAAAAAGGAGCAATTGTCAAAATAAGAATTAGAGGAATTCCAGCAAGATTTTTGCAGTTCCTCTTCAAACATTCCTGTCAACACTGGAATTAGATTGACAAAAGTATTGTCTGCCACTTTATTGTATCCTAGGAATTCGAAAGCTCCTAGTTCTTCAATAAGATAATTAAGGGTTTTTGGGAGTTGCCTATGTAGATTGACTCTTGATATGGCATCTAAACCTAGCACTAAAATGTTAGGTTTTAAGTTGTTAATTTTAGTGTCAACTTTGGTTTTATTTTTTCTCGGTACAAACGCAAAATAGTCCTCGTATACTGTTTTGTTACGTTCTTTACAAATGACATTTATAAACTCATCATCTATTTGTATAGCATTGCTAATATTAAAATAAATACATTTATTTTCATACGAAACTTGATTGTCTGGTTTATTTTTTGATGGATTCTGACGCCAAATTTTTTTATAACAGCAATGTAAATGTGAAGTGTTTGTAATGTTAAAAAAGAGATATATTTCTGTATCATAAAAAGTGAAGTTAAATTTGTTTCAAATAATGGCGGTATTCCTTCGTTGCAAATTATTTTATCAGGTTTAACTATATACTCTTTTACACTGGGATCAAAAGGGTCCATTTCTGGAATTCGACAACCTAAAAATAATATATTTTTATCTGAATATAATATTCCTATAAGCCCTATTTAATAAATTTATGAGCATATCTGTAGAGTAACGTCTCCACAATGAAATAAAATTAGGTATACTGTATGAGCAATAGATTTTGGTATATCGGCCAGTAATAGAATAAAAAACAAGGACTATAAGTCACGCTTGTTTACATGTCGGTATTTAGTTAGATTGTCTTTTTTCCTCACACTGCCTATGTGTTATGTTTTTAGGTCAACCGGTATATATATTTTATTACCAATCACCTTTTGTCCTAATAATTTTATCATTAGTCAAGATAGTCCCTTGGCCAGTAATGAAATGGACTTCATGATATAAACACTTTTAAAAACTTTAGGGGGTTCCTTTTGACGAGCCTACCACGAATATTCATATTTATATCGCCAAATATGGAAGCGGCGCTTTTAATCAACCTGTCAATGTCAAATGTTTCGGGTATCGGATTGAGCAAATGCGTCACTTTTTTGTCGGACAAGTTTACTACAAAGTGTTACATGCAATTTTTAAACATTATGCCAAAAATGGTAAGGCTTACAGGTTACAATTGTATGTAAAGTATTGTGATGAACTTGTTGACAAAAAAGTGAAGTTTTTGCCTAGTCCGACACCCAAAACATTTGACATTGACAGGCTGGGTTAAAGCGTCGCTTCCATATATGGCAGTATAAATATTCGTGGTAGAGTTGTTAAAAGAAGCTCCCTAAAAATGTTTAAAAAGTGTATTATTGCCCTAGGAACTAAGATGAACAGTGACAAGAGACATTATTATTAAATTTAAATATAAATATTAAATTTAAATATAAATATAGCTATTTCGAAAACAACCTGTTTTACGACATTAATCGTATTTCCCGCCTACCCTCCAGTTTTATTAATTTGGAGTCATAATTTATTTGAGTTGGTAATATTACTTTTCGCCAAAAAAATTGATTAAATTTATCTCTTCTTACCTGGTGTATGAATTAGGTATCCAATAAGAGAATTGTTTTTCTGAGGTAGATTAGAAAATTCAGTTAATTTTGTTAGTTTTTGAAAGGAAATAGTTGATTTTAACTCAAAAAAATCAACGAAATACACGATGCCACACAATAAGAAACTAGTTATCCAAAAAATGATGACCAGAGATGGCCATTTCCACTTTTTATCGGCTTCCAATTTTTCAACTTTATCGTTACTTAAAAACACATATTTTAAAGCTTTTTTAAGTCCGGTCATTATTAACTTCCAAAATTATTCTACGAACTTGAAAATAAAATTATAATTTAGAAAATGCATTTTCCGCGCTCAATTTATTTTACTGTAGTATCTTATCTTACCCTTAAATCTATATTTATCACCTATGCATATGTATATTTTATTGTCATGTGCATTTTAAACGCAGATAAGTCTATTAAATCATTAAAGCTGGTATTGTTGTTTTATAGTATGGTATAGTCCCTAGGTCATTAATAAAATGGCGATTATGACAACAACACTTTTTAAACCTTTTAGGGGGTTTGTTTTGACGATTCTACTACGAATATTTATACCGCCATATAAGGAAGCGACGCTTTAAACCAGCCTGTCAATGTCAAATGTGTCGGGTGTCGAACTGGGTGAACGCGTCGCTTTTTGTCGGACAAATTCACCACAATGTTTTACCAACAATTATTAAACATTTTACCAAAAATGGTAAGGTTTTCGGGTATCGGACTAGGAGGGTTTCGTGACTGTAACCGTTACGATTTTTTGCACAAAGTTTAAAAATTGCATATAAGACAGTGACATCCGAAACATTTGACATTGACAGGCTGGGTTAAAGCGCCGCTTTTATATGAGGCGGTATGAATATTCGTGATAGACTCGTCAAAAGGGATTTCCCGAAAACGGTTTTAAAAGTGTTTTTATCATGAAGTCTATTTCATTACTGGCCCAGGGATTATTAGACAATATTTATTTATTATGATTCTAAAAGAGTTCCCCCCACCTTTATCTTTTAAATGGGACAAGATATCGAGATCGGGTAAAATTTTGTATAAGGGTGTTACTTAAACAACTCTTTGGAATAAAAATAATTTTTGGTTAGTGGCCTAGTGCCAGGGGGCATTAGAAACTTTTTAATGGAAATGGGGATTATGAAGCTACTTGTTTTAAAGGCCCTTTGATTTTCTATTTAACGCCACTTTGTTTTTGAAAAGCGGCACAGCCGTTCTGGACTTAGAACCGTTTAAAATTTGGGCTAAATACCATACAAACAGTTCGGTTTTAATTAAATTGGCTTGTAAGTCTGGAACGGCTAAGCCGACTTTTAAAAACAAAGTGGCGTAAAGTAGAGAATTAAATGGCCTTTAAAGCGAAGTGCTACATGACCACCTTTTCTTTTCAAAAAAGTTACTAGAATTACACACACTAGACCACATTATCAAAATTATTATTTCAAAAAGTAGCCTAAGTGATACCCGATCCCGATATCTTGACCTATTCAAAAGTTAAGTGGGCGAGAACTTTAAAAACCGCAATGTATACTAGAAATGTATACGTCGGCTGAAAGTCACGGCTAGTCACTTAAAAATCTTAAGTGGCAACACCCTTTATACCTCTCTAGAAAGTTTATAAAAAAATCTTTTCGTTGGTAATAAAAAAGTTGGGGTAAAATGATTTACTATCCTTAAATTTTAGAAAAATCATATACCTTAATACTAATAAAGAATACTAGAAAATGTCCAATTAATTAATATAAAGTTAATTAAAATTTAATTATAAATTAAAATAATACACCCTGTGGAGCTAACCTGCCCCAATAAAAAGTTCTGGTTATTTTAGTTAGTTCTTTTTCTGAATTTTGTCGAGGAAAAAGTAATAGCAACTGGTCTTTGTTGTTAAGCGCTTGTGCAACACGACTAGCTCTACAGGGAGTATTATTTTATTTTATTATAAATTTTAAAGTAATTTAAATGGACATTTTTTTGTGTTCTTTATGAATAATAAAATCTGATTTTTCTAAAATTTAAAGGTAGTATTTGAATTTACCCTCAATGACCAATGAAAAGCATTTTTCATAAACTTTTCAGGTGACACAGAAATGGTGTTGCCATTTAAAATTTTAAAGTGACAGAGGGTGCAGCTTAAGGGATTGATAGATTGATATTTGCCATGGTTTAAAAAATATAGCCATTGTAAGTTTTTAAAAACGCACCCAGTATGTACATATGCATATACAATAAAAATAGTTTTTAATACGTAGTATTTATTGCAACGTGCAACTGAAAAATACAACTATTGAGACATTTATATTCCAGATGTATTAAAAGTATACATGGAGATTGTACACTTTAAAACTAATCCCCTCATACATTAAATGTCAACATATTTCATAACCGATTGGCCAATTGGTAAATACCGTTTTATTTATTTATTTACAGTAGGATATAAAATATGTATTATAAAATATTATCAATACAACTATATAAAAAGTATTTTAATACAACTAAAATATGTTATTTTAATGCACCTAGATGTAAAAACATCTCTATGTGCAGAAGGTTATCATGAAACCAAGACATATGCCTAAAATTAAACATAAATATAACTTAAATAACTAAGTAGAAAACTACAATATATTATACAGTAATTATAATCACTTATTAATACATATAAACCAAACAACCGAACTATCCAGAACCAAACAATTTTTCAAATTGTTGAATAGTTTCATAAATGTATCGCCTACTAAAGAATCCAAATTTCTGCTTATTTACCACAGCCCATAGGGCAACATATTAAAAATTTCGGGACCAATATAATTCACGTATTTAATATTTAAGTTGTTGTGACTAACAGAAAGTTGTATTTCCCTGTTTCCATTATAGTAGGAGAGCTAGTGAACTTTTCGAGTAACGTTAGACCTGTAAGGCTGAAAATGTATAGTGATGAGTCATAGCATACGAAGATCACCTGGCGGGCATCACCGATGCACATCATCACCCTGTATATTTTTGAAAGTTTAAAAAAATAATAAAAACAAAATAACTTGAAGTTGTAAGGTTGAAATTTTTCTAGGATTTGGTTCATTCATATTAAGATTCAGTTACGATGGGCACCGTGGCCAGCAGAGCAACAAGCGGTTATGCTTGAATCGTTCTTCAAGTCGAACGATTCTTATACCGTGGCACGGGTATTTGCATTAATGGAGATATTCCGTTTCCCGCACTATCCCTGACTCCCTTAATTTGTTTTCTCTGGGAATACCTGAAGAGTGTCTGATCCAGTACCAGAAATCATCCAGCAACTGAAAAATCGCATTACCAATGGTATACGTGACATACCCATAGAGATGTACCAGTGAGCTTTTTGTAGCCTGCGCTGTAGATTAACAGCCTGCTACAAAGAAGACGGCTAGCGTTTAAATGAGGTTTTATTTAAACAATAAACCCGCATGTTTAACGTATTTCACAAGTAATTATATAAAAATTGTTCCACAATGATCTGAATGTTCGTTTTATTCTTTTGAAACCTTTAATCTATTATGAAACACCCTGTATAAAAACCACATGCATATCATTTTTACTTTTTTGACAAAAAACCTTGATTTCGCAGTTCTATTGGTTTCAAATCTAGAGTAGGCTTTGAAATGAGAAACAATATTGAAGAGCAGAGTGCAATGACTTATTTTTCTGTTTTAAACTTTAAATTATTCAGTAAAAATTTCTTTTACGAATGAAGAAACTATAGATATGATTACTGTTTACTTTTAATGCTTTCGCAGACCTGTATTCCAAAGACGGCGCGGCGTAATGCTATAACCGAAGAAAATGTAGTCAACGTATAAGCATATACAGGGTATTACAGAATAAGATGCCGATCCTTAGAGGTGTTAATCCTTAGGTTATTTTAGGAAGAAAGTTCAAAAAGCTGTCTCAAACCCCTTATCTACAGGTTGTTAAAAATTGTAAAAAAATATATATAATAACTTTTATATCAATTTAGATATTTTGAAAAATTTGGAAAACACCTCCTAAGCAACAGAATTTATTTTTTGGCATAAAAAATATTTTTACCAGTGTTGTCCATGGGGGTTTAGGGTAAATATTTTTAAGAAAAAAACGCCACTTTCTTTTTTTATTTTTTTAAATTTTAATTTAGTTTAGAACTAATCTGATTTCTTGACTTCTTTTATAATATTAAAGGTATAGTCCGTTTTTTTTCACAGTTGAAAATATTATTTTGCCAACAATGTTTGTGTCATGAAATTGAAGGCATGTTTGTGACTTTTAGTGTCAGATTTTGCTAACATTTATAGGAAATATCTTAAAAGTGCTTTCGAGCCTGATTTAAATTAGTTGTTATAAGGTTGGAAGAATTGCTGCGCGACGGTTTTTGATAATTACCATCTATTTTTATTCATATCTATAAAACGGAAAAGAATATTAATTTGGGGTTTTTACCGTTTTTAATGTTTTTGACGCTCTTTGTATGACCTAAAAAAAGAAATATTAAAGCATTTGAAATTTATGGAAAAGTCACAAAAATTTGCAACTTGTATAGAAGCGCCATCTACAGACCAAAAACAACAATACAATAATAATATTAATACTTCATTAAAAACGTCCTAAAATTTTCTTTCAAACGAGACTAAGTTTATTAAAATCGGTTAAAAAAATGGAAGTTACTTAATTTTTTTCCAATTATTAAATACTCCACCAAATATGAGCCCCGTATACAGGGGCGTACGTAAAAAACAAAAATATATCCCACAAAAATTGTTGGGCGCGTCAAATTAAGATAAGGTGAGTTAATTACATGCTACAGAGTGTATATTCCACTAATCTGACAATTTGAGAGTAACATAAAGAAAGCGGAGTGCTACAAAGCTTAAAAAACGTCATTTTGACATGCTCAAGCGTGGTTATTTTTTTATTTTGAACAAAATAATTTATGGATAACGAAAAATATATAATTCTATACGATTTAAACGATTTCCACAAGCCGAAATAATAAAAATATTTTTTGACATACTTAAAAGTCTATAGCCGCTTAACGCCCCGATAAAAGGAATACATTATATAACATTTTTTTCTTATCATCTTAGCTTTACAACCCAATAGGTCTCTATGACGCTCGAGTAACTGCAAATTTAGCATCTTGGGCTCCCCTACTATTAGCGGCCGACTTAAAATCTTAAAAATAATTTCCAACAATTTCTCTTGGCCATATTTGAAGATTTTTTATTTGGAAAGCCGTACGATAAATACCTAGTTTTCGAGATACAGCCGCGGTACTCGCTTAATTCCCCCCTGTACATTGTAAAGCTGGGGACCAGATTTTATTCATTCTGAAAGGGTTGCCGCAAAGTATCTAATGTAAACAAATCCTTTTGTGAACAATGATTTATTGCTTCAATAAATAATACACCCAACGAGTTTATAATTCTTTGCGACACGGGTCAGCTTTTATAGCAGGACAGAGACGAAATAAGATGATGTTGTCTTATTACGTGATACGTGTTTAGACCAATATTTTTTAATTTATCTAAAAAATATGTAATCAGGCTCTGTCAGAGGCTATGTGCTTTCGAAAAGGTTTGTTTACTTTATCATTTTTGTGCACTTAGCGGCATTGCTTTCAGAATGAAATATAGGTGGTTCAGATTTTACATACTTACTAAAAAGGTATAATAATTTTTAACACCAGTAAAAGATGTACTAATTTTTAACACCAGTTGCAGTAAAATCTAGTGAGTTTTGTGTCAACCAAATTTTGCCAACCTCTGACGAACTAAAGATTAAAAAAATAATTGTTTTTATTCCGACCCTTTTGTTTATAAACATGTTATTCTTTTAATTTCTTCATATTTTTATTATGCTCATAATCCAGCGGTTACTATGTATTAGTGAAGGGCCACATTGTTCATAGGCACTGGCTACACAACCGCCGGCGGTATTGTTTAATTATAAAGAAAACCACCGTCCGGCGGATTTATCTATTTACGTATATGAAAGCCGCCGAAAATCTAAATTAATTTGTTATTACTGGCAGTTTTTACTTATCCTATAGGTAGATGCCGCCCACAGGCGGCAATGTTTATCAAAACTGATAAAAACCGCCGAATAATAGTTAACCTAACCTTAATAATTATTTATTTTACTGTGCGGTAAGCGTTTAGTTTTCTTGTGGTTTTATTGTTAAATATTATATTTTTTATTGATCAATAAACAAAAATAAAACTGAGAGACACGTTTAACATTTACAAATATTATTTCGAAGCTTTCGCGGCTTTCATATACCTACATAAACAGATAAAACCGCCGGATCCGTTTTTTCTGATTCCATTGGAAAATATAGAAACCAAAAATTTTATAGAATAAGAAACTTTAAAAAACCCAAACAAAACTGTATTTTTTTACTTATATTTCAATAGTGTAAAAGAAGATAATTGTTGTAAACAGATTTTCCAGTGGATTAAATAACACACCCAGTAATAGTTTTTGTTAATAACTTTATTAGTTGTAGCAATAATCAACGTTTTATTTAAACAATTATAAACGGTGTACAAACTTTTAATACGCTTATTTTTACTAACTTGTGTTACCAACCTAACATTTATAAATTTAAAAGAACTAACAAAAGACAGGCCATTGTATTCAACAATAATCAAATTTTTATAAAGTAAATGTAAAATGCATTTTAGAATTGAAATTTTTGTTGCTTCCTGCGTATCCTAAAAGATAATATAATTTTGATGGCAAATACGGGTATTAAAGAATCAATCCAACAAAACAATATTTTTATTTGTTTTATATAATATGAAATAAAAAAGGGTAGTTAAGTAAGTGATACAAGATAGCAAATAAAACTAAGTACATCTCGTAGTGTAATAAGAAAAAAGTATTAATTATATTTAATAGTTTTTCTTTTTTTGCACTGAATCCAATTATAGTATTACCTCGACCTTTGGTCAACCCCTTTTCTTATGGCCAATGGTAATTTTTTATCCCCTATTCCTAATAACACACAATGTTTAGAACACGTACGTTTTAGGTACACTTTAGATCCGAACGTTCAAGATTAAAAAGAGCGTTACAAAGGTTTTATATAAACGTATTAAAAACTTTTTAAAAACCTATATGAAACGTTTATATTAATATTAATCGTATTCTAAACCTAAATTAATAATTAATAATGAAATAAAATAAATAAAAAAAAGTCTCATATAACTATTTTCACTCGCTAAAAATTCTTTGATTGTACTTTTAAGGATTTATCTTTATCGCATAACTCCAAGTTTTTTGGAAAAAACATCGAGGAGCATTTTTAGTTAGCTAGGAACGTACCCTCAAATCTTCTGTGATTAGTGAATGTCATTTTATCATTTTTGGTGTTTGTTGATGTGGCAATTTTACAACTTACAAAAATGCATTTTAAAGAATTTTATACGATTAGTATTCCTTGATGTGCTGCTTTTCTTCAGTATTTTGTGATGTGCTGTTTTTTCTCTTGTTTCAGTAATATAATCAAACCCTACCAACTCATAATTATTGTGGTAGTGCTATTGGAGTGCTTGTTATTATTTCTGTACTCTTAAGTGTAAATACACTCTTAATTTTTTAACCATGGGCGATTTCTGCTCATTTTGGTTGACAGATTAACAATAGGTTGACTTCACTTTTAACCAAAAACATACCAATTGGTATATAATGAAGTTTAACCCATTGTTTATCTGTCAACCAAAAAGTACAAAATGAGCCGAAAACGCCATATAACTGTATAATATAGGTACATATTATATAAGTTAAATGTGTGTGTTTTTTAATATAATTTAATAAATAAGGTTATTTCTGCTTAATCTAAAATAAAAGTGGTTTGTTATTTAAACTTTAAAAACCTAAAACATAATTGTTTACAAACCGGATGCATCGCCGATTTTAATGATATTTGGTAGCCGCGGGTTCTTTGGGTCATTAATTAATCTGGAAGCATTTTTTTCGGACGTTTCGTTCTCGAGATATTCATCATCAGACTTGATAACCAGAACTAACCTAAATTCACTATTTTTCCTTCTTTTTGCAAACAATTCTTGATTTAAAGATAAATTTTGTACTCAATATTTAATAAATTAAAATCAGCGATGCGTCCGGTTGTAAACAAATACCAAATTGAGCAATATTATGACAACGTTTTTAAACGCCCCAAATAAATTTTTAAAGCCTGTTCTTAGAACGTTTCAGGTACTATAAAAAGTTTAGTAAACGTACAAAAAAACGCCTTAAAACGTTGTTTTTGCTGACACAAAACTTTTAAGAAACGTTTATCGTACGTTACCCAAAATCCACTTGAATATTTTATAAACGTTTATAAAACCAACCTGTGTTGTAAGGGATATTATGATCTGTAAGGCTAATAAAAAGGATTTTTTTGTCTTGAACTTTTATTAACAATCTCTTTTACCTTGTAACTTTTTTTCCTTTTGCTGCAGATTTAAAGTTTCTTCCACGGTGGAAGGATTCCCACCATAAAAACGTGGATACTTTAGGATAAAAGAAATTACCTCCTTATGTTTCGTACCGTAGTTAGAAAATGTATATGTGGTTATAGTTATGGCCCAACCTCTTCTGATATTTACAAGGAAAATAAAAGAATAAACATCTAGTATAGTGCTTATGTATGTTAAGTCTAATTAAACGAGTAAGTATAACAAAAATGATAAAATAAGCCAACGCACGTATTATAAAGCTGATTTATTTACGGGCGATGCCCAACTCGGCACACCAAGCAGCTAAATGGAATAACTATGGCCCAAGTCGGCACATACGTGAGGCAGGTACTCTATTCTACATAGCCCAACTCGGCACAGAAATGGAGCTATTCCGTAAATAAATAAATAAATTTGTATCTAGGTATATCTAATAAAACAGTTCTTATATTTTTAATTCCCTAATTAAACCCAAGACAAATATACGCTTACGAATAGTTAGTTCTGGTAAGCAACGCCTTTTTTAATTCCTTTATTAAATCCAAGACTAATACGCACCTACGAATGGTTAGTTCTGGTAAGCACAGTGGCGGTCATATCGACTTTTTGAGGGTGTAGGCCATAGGCCGAGGATAATGTGTGAGGTGGCAAAACTGTAATAGGCAGACATAGTTTTATTAAAAGTTAAAGGCTATACAGAGTTGATCAAAAAATCCATAATCTAGTTTATATTTTTTATATAACCGCTTACTTCAAATTTGTTGCAAGGATGTTTAACTGGAATTTCACAAAATATGCCTTTTAATAAGGCAAATATAATATGCTTTAAATAAAAATGTATGTGTAATAAATCGTTATTACCGCACACAAATCTTTTGTTTTAAGCTCTTACTAAAGTGTAGAACCGGCATCTCAAACTTAAAAATTAATAAATAAACATTTATGTATATAGAAGGCCATGACTTGGTACTTAAGCATACATTTTGATTCTTTTCTTTAGAAGTTTTGTTAGGATGAGATGGGGTTAATTACGGCAAAAAACCCGGCAAGTAATGGAATTTAAATGGAAATATGGGGTTTAAAGTATATTTTCAGAACATTGTGCTTCTTTGTTAAACTTTTTCGACTTTTTATAAATAAAGATTAATGAATTTTTAGTACATTATATACATATATTTTAATACATAATTATTGTAAAGTTATTTTTGTTACTATTCTTGGGTGTTTTTATATTAGATACCGTTTACTTCAATTTTTAATTAAAATATTTTTTTATATATGAAAAACATTTGTTTATCCTTTGTTCAGTGCAGTTTTTATGATTTAAACGTATATTTTGTGTTAAAGTAGCTATAAAAATAAAATAAAAATTTAGAGTTTTTTGAAAAGTTTTTTTAGTATATGCGGTTTCTTATTGAACTTATAACACCAGTAAATAATAAATAATAAATTTTATCTACTTAAACATAACAATGAAAATATTATCTAAACAATGTGCGTTTTTGTGGTGCCTACCTGTGGAATTTCGTAGTGTCGCCTTTTTTCACCTTGCAGAGCAATTTATAGCTGCACATGAGTGAACCAAATTGAACAACAACTATAGTCAAAAATTTTGATCACGATTAACTTTACTACACAAGAAATTACTTTTAAATTCAACTGCTTTCTAACGGTAAACAAATATAAATTCACGTTATTGCCGTAATTACCTCCATCTCTCTCGCACTGCTCTGGCATCAATAAGCCATCGCGAGGGCCGGTCCATTATGTTATGTCATTGGTTAGGATACTTTACTTTTAAGCAGTTTTTAATCTCTTTGACCTACTAATCTCTTTGACCTACCCTGTTTACCATTAAACTTTAAATTGAACTAACTACTGCTAATACAATTTAAGACCATGAACTCAGTTTTATAAAGAATCAAATTTTCTGACAAATTGCAAATAAAAAACTTTTTCGTTTGTTGCACACCTGATGGACCACACAGTAAGTTTATGGACAATGAAATTTTATATATTATGGATATTCCTGCTTTGATTTCATCCGTGTTGTCCGTAAGGGAGGGCACAGACGTGCACGTGCAGGTGTAACCACGGTCTACCGTGGGTATACCCACGGTAGACCTGTACAGTTTTTATTCAGGTAGACCTGAGACCTGAGCGTGTGTGGGGCAATCAGGTATAACTGTACAGTTTTAACTGCACAGTTTTTTCTCCGGTCGGCCGAAACACTACTCGGGTAGACCTGAGACCTGAGCGTGTGTGGGGCAATCAGGTTTAACTGCACAGTTTTTTTCCTTCGGTCGGCCGTAAACAGATTTCTTTTTAATGAATAATAAAGTTTAACAGGTAAAGGATATAATAATTAAAAATTATATAATTTAAATAAATGTTTAGGTTAAATGACAAATACGGTATTGCTGTGCCACAATATATGTAAATAGTTTCGTTTTATTTTATTGTTTTTTATGATTTTTTTTAAGAATAAAATATTTCTTATTGAGGCCTTTAAATACTTTCCTTCTTTGATAAAATGTATTATACAGGGTATACTATTTTCGATGTTTAGTACAGTGATCTTGAAAACCGCTTTCGCTACAGAGATGGATAAATGGGAAAAGAACTGTATTTTTAGTGCTTAGTTTAAATCGCTTTTTATTTCGTTAAGAATAATCATGGCTTACTAGATGTTTCCAAAAAACCGTTTGGTCCACTTTTTTTTCTTCCGTAGCTCAGTTAATATTTAAAATAGAAAAAAAGTGTAAATAGGGAACTTGTAGATAACTATCTTCTTGAAAAGTGTAACTCGGTATTTAATTTAATAGTCCGTTTTTGACCTTCGACATTACCTATATATATATATATATATATATATAAATTATATATATATATATATATATATATATATATATATATATATATATATATATATATATAAGAGTAATTTTTCTTGGATTCAGGTCAGTTAAATAAATATTAAAATGGTTAAAATGTCATATTTTATTTTTGTTAAAAGTCAAATTTTGCCTAAAAAAATAAATAAAAAACATGACAATTTATCCATTTTAATATTTATTTAACTGACCTAAATCCAGAAAATTACTCTTATAAATTTATAATTTTTGGTCAAAGAATCATATAACAAAGTATATATATATATATATATATATATATATATATATATATATATATATATATATATATATATACAGGGTGTTCAGTTAAGGGTGTACACTATCTATATCTCAAGAACCCTTGACCTCAGCCAATTGGCAAAAAAATTATAACAAAAATGGCAACGAGGAAGCGTCCAAAAATATTTTTAACTTTGCAATGTGGCCGTAAGAGGGCGCAACTGTCAAAATAATAAAACAAATTTAAAATTAGACCAAAATTTCCAAATTAAGATATTAGTTTGATAACGCCATTGGAAAGCTGAGTAAATTTTCTATGAATTCGGCTTAAACCAAATTTTAATTGGATCAATAATAAGGATGGGGAAAACAAATGAATGTTGTCATATTTAAATCGCTATATCTTGAAAACTTCTTAACCAATTTTAATGAACAAGGTGTCATATGAAAGAATATTTTCATCTCTTTTAATAAACTTTTACAGTGACATAAGTTAGTTTTAAAAAATAAGTTAGATGGCGCTGTTCGCTGTTGTTAGAGTTTTCCCTCAATTTTTTCCAAAATATCAAATGGATCGGTATACTTTACCTTACAGATTGTAAGAGTGAATAATATAATCTACATTTCGGCGAAAACCGCATATCGATATCTTTATTCGTTTCAGGAGTTATTGCCAAATAACTGGTGATAATAGAAGCAAAAACAAAAAAACGATATTATTTTATTTTTATTGTGTAAATTTCTTAACCAATTTTAATTAACAACATGTCAATATGAAAGACAATTTACAACAGACAACAGGTAACAAGTAACAAAAACAAAATTCTGAGAAAAATTGGGCACTTATTTGATGTGTTCGAAATGCTTTCCATCATTCTGAATACAGCGGTGCAGCCTTTGTTGTGTTGACGATACAGCAGTTTCAATTTCCGCCACGGATATGCTGTTTATAGCCATTCTAATTCTCTCGATCATATTTTCTCGTGTTGTTGGTCGAGTTTTGTAAACGAGATCTTTTATTCTACCCCATAAATAAAAATCGAGACAAGTTAAGTCCGGAGACCTAGCTCGCCAAGGAAATAAACTTCCTCTTCCAATCCCACCGGAAAGGGAATTGCTGGTCAAGGTAGTGACGCACCTGGTTTGCAAAATGGGCAGGACACACCCATCGTGTTGAACACATAAATTTCTTCTTGTCGCTGAGGGTCACGTTTTCTAATAACTGTGGCATATCATCAATTAAAAACTGAAGGTATAAATTCACCATTTAGAGCTCTATCAAAGATAAAAGGGCCGATAATCTTTCCTTCAACAATTCCGCACCATACATTCACTGTCCAACGATGTTGATGGTCAACTTCACGCATCCAGTGAGGATTATTATCACTCCAGTAATGCATGTTGTGTAGGTTAACTGTACCATTGCTGGTAAATGAGGCTTCATCCGTCCACAGCACTTTATCAAAAAAGCGACGATCGTCCTTATCATGTTAAGAAGCCAATGACAATAATTTAAGCGGTTGTCGAAATCCGTGTCCAGTAAAGCCTGGTGCAAAACCTAATATGATATGGATGCATGTTAAAATCCCAGTCAATATTTTATGAATGGAACCAACTGAGGGTCCCAAATACCTGGAAATTTCGCGAATACCTAGCATGTGGATCCAACATTGATATAAGCTAAAACGTTTATGATATTCGTCTCATTTCTGACTCTGCGATACCTTATTTGAGCCGAATGTGGTTGGACTCTGTCCGTCTCTAGAAGTCGCCTTGCTAAACGAGTAAACACGTGCCTGGAATGATGCGCCTGATTAGGGTACTGCAAAGCATATCTCTTGAAGCTCTGGCTGCATTTGAAAACACACTCAAAATACACACGTAACATATGAAATGCTTCTTCATTTGTAAGCGGCATTTTTACTTTAATAGCGGAAATAAGAAGAAAAATTACTTTGACAAGACAACAAACAAATCAAATGACAGTTACTGGTTTTATTGCCATGACAAGCTAGACACAATGTTTTTATTGTTTTCATGGCTGGCTGTGACAGAACAAGAAGGCAAATAAAAATAAGAACGCATTACCTCGTGGTTCGATATTAGTTACAATTAGTTAAAGTCAGTTAAAATTTTTAATCTGGATATTAAGCAGACCTTTTATATGCTATAATTAAATCCATATTTCATTTATTTGTTAGATAGGTACTAACTACATTAAACTCGTTTTTTTGTTTTTGCTTCTATTATCACCAGTTATTTGGCAATAACTCCGAAACGAATAAAAGATATCGATATGCGGTTTTCGCCGAAATGTAGATTTCTTTCTCATATCACTCTTAAGCAATTTGTATAAGTAAAGCATACCGATCCATTTGATATTTTAGAAAAAATTGAGGAAAACTCTAACAAACAGCGAACAGGGGCCATTCATAACTTATTTTTTTTAAAACCAACTTATGTCACTCGTAAAGTTTGTTAGTAGAGATGAGAGTATTCTTTCAGGTGACACCTTGTTCGTTGGAATGATAGGCTGGGGAACAGCTTTCTCAAGATATAAAGCGATTTCAAATGATGTAGAAGATTCATTCTTGTTTCTCCCCATCCCTATTATTGATCCAATTCTAAAAATTCTGGTTTAAGCCGTGAATCCATGTGAAAATTTACTCAGCTTTCCAACGGCGTTATCAAACTTATATCTTAATTTGGGAAATTCCTTTTGGTCTAATTTAAGTTCCCGTGTCGTTCATGTGCGACAGTTGCGCCCTCTTACGGCCACATTGCAAAAGTTAAAAATATTTTTGGACGGTTCCTCAGTGGCCTTTATAATTTGTTTTTTTTTTTTTGCCAATTGGCTGAGGTCAAGAGTTCTTGAGATATAGATAGTGTACACCCTTAACTGAACACCCTGTATATATATATAAAACAAGATATATTTTAAATAAGAAAATATCGGTGTTGAAAGAAAAGAAAAAAAATCGCTGCAGGATATACAAGGTGGTTTAAAATTGCGAAATATAACTTTGAAAAAAAAAAGAATATATTTTTGATACCTACTATTCTAATAGTAATTAATAATAATTAAAAATAAAAAAATCGTAATTAAAGTTAAAAATAATTTATTTCCATTGATTATGGTTTCTGGAATAACTTAAGGTTAACGTAAAAAGAACAAATAAAAAAATATTTTTACAATTACGTAGAAAGAAAAGAGATTTTTAAAATAAAAGCGTAAAAAAGAACCGCCTTATGATATACAGGGAGATCCAAAATTACGAAAATGGTATTTTGCCAATATAAAAAAATTTATTATGAATATTTTTGTATGTACTTACTTATTTAAATACTATTACGTAATAGAAATTTTAATTTTTTGTTAAGTAAATCGTTACCCTTTGGATAATATTTACATGCAACTTAACCTAATAATGTTTGCATATGTGAAGCTTATTTTAGTTAACACTTAATTTTCCCGAGTAATCATAAATGATAAAAAAATGTATAAAACTTACTTTTTAATGTTTTTGTATTAAGTTGTTTCCAAATATATTTTTCATTTTTTTTTTTGCGATTTTGAACCACCCTGTATATCATATCATTTTCTTTAAAATCTGTTATTACTTTCACATAGTGATATGCAATTAGTCAAAGATCCGAATAAGAAGCGACCTTTCCCCATCTGTTGTCGTTTAAACACTTTTTATATATTTGAAACAAAAAACCGCTATTGGTTGGCTAAAAAGTTATGGTAAAAAAATAAATTAAAAATAAAACAACTTTTACCTTTTTAAGTATAGGTCCGAGTTGGGAGTATAATCTCAACTTTCAATTTTATTATCTTACAAAACAACCTTTAATTTTTTAACAAGTTCTTGATAAGCAGCTTCCCGTTTATTTCGGTCATGGTAATCCTTGTTTTTGATTTGCCATAGACATGGATAAGATTTATACATTTCAATAAATTCTTCAATGATTTTTTTTTTGGTTCAGACCAGACATTCTTTTAACTTGCGTTGACTGTGTGCTGTGAAAAATGACAACCACCCCACACAGAGACTAAACAACAACTAAAGGTTGTCGTTTATGGCAATAACATGAAATTTCGTTGAAATCAACTAATAAAAATCATAAAAGTTATCAAGTCCACGTAGAGTCCAAAATGTGATTCACCCTCCGGTCGGTGCCGTTTTGCGCTGCTAGTAGGAAAAAGCGGCGCAGTATAATAAAGGGGCTACACTGGTTTTGATAACGGCCCATTGTAAAAGTCCAGGTACTAATATAATAATAAATATATAAAACGTTTACATGTCACGTAGCTCCACTTCTATGGGTAATTTTTGCCGTCGGTGGTAAACAGGGCGCAAGACCTTCGCAAAAGTTTTATTGAACAGGTAAATGGGGCGCAGGGATCTTGGGGTCGATAAAATCGTATAGGTAAACGGGGCGCAAATGTTTTCTTTAAAGTAAAGGTATCGAAATAAAAATGTTGGTCTATTTTTAAAAAATTATTAATTACGAAACATTTATTGCATCAAAAAATATTTACATTCTTTTGTTTACTGTCTTTTGAAAATGTAAAATTTTTGTAGGCTATTAAATCTTTTCCACTCACACTTTCAATTACTGATACCGACATTTTCTCACTATTAAAATCTTGAGTGGAAATCTTTTCGCACATCAATTCACTATTACAATGAGAACTGAACTGACTAAGTGGTATACAAATTATTAGTGTCAATTATAGGAATTCTTACCTGCCCTGACCCACACCCCCTCTCGGGAAGGGCTGGCGCCCCATTTACCTATGATATAAACGTAACCTTACAGGCGTGCAGGTAAAAGAGATTTTTCGCGCCCCGTTTACCTCCGTCCATTTTTGCCAATGCGTGGTAAGAAGACAGTCTAAAGAATTAAGGTGACACATTGTGCATATTAATTATGTTTACGTTTTGTTTTTATAAACCATTTTTTAGGAAAACATTTAGGTTTAAAATAGTGGTCCCCCTCCCGCTTAACATATCAGAAATAAAGGTGTTTCGATATTGATTAAAGAGTTACTGAATTAAGTTGTCCGTTACTTTCTGATAGTACATTTCAAATTAAAAAGAAACAAATAGCTATATTTTCCAGCACTGTATTTATTGACATTTTGACTTCAGTCCTGAAGCTTTGCTAAATTTTCGGTTTGAAAATGTAGCAAGCAGTCGAAATATCAATAAATGCATTAATGAGAAAACAAAGTTATTTGTCTCATTTTAATTTGACTAAAGAAATTATGGTAACCATAGTCATACACACAAGCTTTTTTTAATGGGACACCTTGTATATTATTTATTTAATTTTAGTATTTTTATACATTTAAATTATATTTATAATCATTAAGTTATTAAATGGAGTTTACCTATAGTTTATTCTTTTAAAAAATTTAAAAAAAACAACCCAAAAAATGTTTTGCATTGTTTAAAAAATTCTGTTGCCATAATCAATTACTATGTATTTTTTCAATTACAAATAAACCAGTTCACCCTCGAGTTTACAAAGGATGCCGGCTTCGGTCGCCTTTTAAAATAAACAGGTTAAAAAACTTTACGACTTCTACGGTCGACCTGCGTGTCTGTGGCCGGTACAAATAGGATATTTTTGATTTTTCTCAGGTCGCCTGAACGGGTTAAAAAAACTGCACAGTTTTGCCCACACACGCTCAGGTCTACCTGAATAAAAAACTGTGCAGGTCTACCGTGGGTATACCCACGGTAGACCGTGGTTACACCTGCACGTCTGTGCCCTCCCTAAGGCAATTGCGCGTGTATACGTTGTCATGCCCCGGATCTAGGGTTGCCAGATGTCCGGTTTTTCTAGGTCTTGGATATAAAAAATGCCATAATTAAAATATATATATTGTTTATAGTGCAACACCATACAGACTATAATCAAAGTTTCCAAGTGTAAATAATAATCGCCAATCAAAGAAACCCACCTTTGTAAACATGTAAAATAATTACAGTATACAAATCAAGACTTTACAAAATCGTTCAATATTAGATTGAAATTAAAAAATATTTGGACAAAGAAACGAAATTGTCTATCTTTACAGAGTGTTACAGAATTTTATTAAGAAAAATTTACACATTCTGCATCAAAAAATGTAAAAAAGTTCTATAAAGAAAAGTCCGGCAATACATTGTTTCACAGATACAGGGTGCTAACCTTAAACAAAAAAACGTTTTTTTAATACCTTAAAAAACCCCAATTTTAACTAATAAAATTTGAAACGTTTATTTGTAGTGTTAAAAGCTTATTTGAATTATTTAGATACAGATTAAGAAGTTAATTAAAATTACCCAACCCAGTGTCCTTTTTTTATAAACTTATAAATAGCTCTTTCACCGAATTTAAAAATAAGATAATGTTTTTTTTCATGTCCGGTTTCTAGATAGGGGCAAACCGGGGTGTCTGTCTCTGGTAACACCTTGAAGGGGCGGCAAATTAAGTGTGTTGTGGGCAGTATCCACTTGCATTTGGCCTGGATTTATAAAAATATGTATGTATAAGATGTGGTGATTATAAAACGCAAATACTTTTTTGCTCTTCACTTTTTATTTGGAATACTTTTTTGTAAGGGTGCCAACTGATGGGAAGCGAGGAGATTTTTTGTCTTAAATCTTTTTCTCCATAAAATGTTAAGGCAATTTTTACTCCGGCTTAAAAAGAAAGAAGATCCGGAGCTACTATTCGTCGTGCTCTTCCCAGCAGACTCGGCGGGTTTTAAGATTTCATATTGGTGCCCTATGTCTAAAAATTTTTGATCTTGAGATGTAATATGGGTGCCATATGTGAAAAAAAGTTTGAAGACCAAAAAAAAGGTCCTCACCTCTGCAAAATACTAAATTTACAGCAAAACTTTTCACACACACGTACTCTCTCCTTATGAAAAAAAAGTTTTTGTTTTATTTCCTCATATGGGTGCATTACACAACAAAACATTTTTTTCTTTCCTCATATGACCATACATTTGACCTCTTTGGATGCATTGGCCCCGTTCATCCACGTACTTGCCCAGTCATGAACAGAAAATCAAGGCACCAAAAGAAATAAGGAAATTATCTGCTTTTCCCTCAAGGAAGTTTGCTTTAAAGGCATAATTTTATTCTAACATCAAGCTAACCTTGTCAAAAGTTAAACTGAGCATAATTTTGATACCACTATAATTAATTGTTGTGCATGTTTACAAACTTACAAGATAACCTTTGAAAGCTAGGCTTGTACTTTCTTTAGATACCCTGTATGACAGATGTAGGGATTGTTTGGTAAAAACGTTTAAAAACAAAACAATATTAATAAGGTTTTTTTGTTCTAAATTTTTAATAAGCTTTTACAATAACAATACAACTTCAGATGAAAATCAGTAATACAATAACTTTGTTTCCCATATAGGTTTAGCCTGCTAACTGTCCCAGTGATAGTAAAGTTGGTCCATTGCTTTTCCTAAAATTGACATTAGTATTAAAAATTGTTTTTGAAACAAATCAACATTTACTTATTACTAGTTTTAAGTTTAAAAAACAATCCGTTAAATCAAATATTATTAAAAGTAAACTTCAGTAATTTTTTATGAGTTAATTAGCTTCAAGGATAAATGATGCTTATCATATTAATAATTAAATAAATTAGAAAATAATATAGATTTCTTTGGCTGTTTGTGTTATTAGAATAAGGTCGGGTTTATAAATCAAAATTTAATTTTAGTATTAGTATTAACATTAGTCACAAGATTCAAGAACATACATTTAAATGAAAGTGTTTATAAATCAAATTTATTGTTTTTAGTCTTAAGAAACGACCTTGAATTTTTTTAAAATCCAAAATTTACTATTAAAATAGAAAAAATACTAATTGCTTAAGTGCAATAAAAATGTTAAAACCGGTAACTTCTTTTTATTCAAGTTTCATAGCTTATTATTTTTTTAATATAGGTATACAGTGCCACAAAAATGGCTAAATTTAATTTAGGTTAATACTATTACTAATGCTAATACTAAAATTAAAATTAAATTTTGCTTTATAAACTCGGCCTAAGTCCTTTATATACAGGGTTTCTCTAAAAGGTTCGGAAAAAAGTGCTACCAGAAATTCCTGAGGCTAAAATATGACGATTTTACACAACTTACCTTAGTCCAAAAATGGATGATTTCAAAAATGTGTATTGTCACAGCATCGTTCAACAATCACAGTGTTCGGTTAGGTGAAGTTTTGGAAGGTGAAAAATAAAAATATGCTATACGTTTTATTGTAAACTCTAGAGGTCGCCACCTGCGGTATCTTGCACAAATTAAAATCGAATTGACTTTTGAAGCCACCCTGTTTGTAACTTTAAAAAAATTATTATTCTTTAAAATATTTTACATAAAAAAGGCATGCTTAGAAAAAGTTGATTTAAGCAGCCGTTTTTGAGATATCTGGATTTTAAAAAATCACTTCCCGTAAGGCCAGGTCTAAGCTATACAGGGTGTTTCTGAATTAGATGGTAATCTTTTAAAGTGAAAATCCAAATATTGTTACAATACACCTATTTTCTTAAGTTAGGTTATATTTAAGCCTCAGGAATTTGTGGTAGCATTTTCCGCGCCTTTTAGAAATATCCTATATACTATAATTGAAAGGCTTATTATAACAATATGAGAATCTCAGAAACACGAAATACGAAGTTAATACATTTTTAGAAGTTTAAAAGAAAAAATATGCCCCATTAACCAAAAATAAATTCAAAATCCTAAAAAATATCTACAGGGTGTTACAAATTCGAGGGCACCACTAGGATAGAATGCGATGTTTCGAACCGAAACGCTAAAAAATTGTCTACAATGGCCTTTCAGTTATACTTGTAGGTTTTTTTATTATTTTAACACGTGATTCTAATGGCAGCATTTTAATACCTGCTAGTATTGGTGTGACTGTGACTCAAAAACGGTATTCACAATCCGGAATACCGAATTTTGACTTTGACTTGTTATTATTATTTTTAGTTATATTTATTTCTAATAATATTTTGGTCAGAAGTTGGATAATCTACGATTTTGTGTTAATAGACCTTCTATCCTAAATCCTAAAAATACTGTCAGCAACAAGCATAAATATACATATC